>ML780135.1:651289-668277 GCA_009831015.1 Picea engelmannii | reverse complement strand
AGATGGACGACTAGATTTGCGTCGGGGATTTCACTGGAAGGAAACCCGATCACTTGTTCTCAGGTTTCGCGATTTCCCGAATCCCGATGTGCCGATGGCGCTTTCCTCTTCGGGACTTTTTCCGAGTCGCCGGATTTGCACCACGCGTCCTTGAAGAATGGACGGTCCTGATTCAGCCTCGGGATTTCGCGACTTGCGATGCGCCAAATCTCTGTCAACATGAAACCCCGAATGCCGATACGCTGATGGAGCCCTCGATGTCCGCCGCGTGTCCAGGAAATATGGACGGCTGAGATCTGATCGGGATTTCGCGTATCGGGATTTCGCGAGTTGCGATGTCAAATTTCTTTGACAGCTTGAAACCCTGAATGCCGATTTGCCGATGGGCGCTACAATGTTCACCACGTGTCCTGACAAACGGACGACTGAGATTGTATCGCGATTTCGCGAGTTGCGATGTCAAATTTCTTTGACAGCTTGAAACCCCGAACTCCGAAATGTCGATATGACGATGCGTTGATCTGCTGCCACCTATCCTCTGAAATGGACGGCTGTGATCATTTCGGGATTTTGCGATTTCGCGTATCGGAGTTTTTGGAGAGCAGATTCTTTAGTTCGTCCAACTCCCGATTCCCGATTTTGCGATGGAATAGGATCTCGCCATGTGTTTCTGGATGGACGATCCAGATGACGTCGGGATTTCACAAGCCAAAAGTCCGACTGTGAGCTCTAGAGGGTTAAACCTCGAGCACTTTCTCCCTGATCTAACAGTCGTCGGGCCTTTGCGCAAGATCTGACCACTGAAATGCTTTCGCCTATTCCGCGCTCTCCAAGTCCCTTCTGAACTAGTTTCCCACCTTGGAACCGTTCGCAGGATGAATTTCACGGCTTCAGTGGCTGTTCTTTGCGCCTGAGATGCGTTCTATCCCGAATTTAACGGAATTTTCTCCTACGGAAGAGAATATTTGAGAATCTTTCAAAGATTTGAAAGAATTTCACGGTTTCTTCATGATCTGCTACAGTCTTTGACAGATTTGAGCTATTTTCAAAAAATCTTTAAATGATTCAGCCTTCTGCTTGAATCTTTAATGAATTGAAGCGAAATCTTCAAGTTCTTTAAACTTCTTTCATTCTGCAGCTCTTCTGCATCAATCTTTGACGGTTCTTTGAGAAAATTGTGCAGGTTTCTTCTTCTGCGATCTCTGCTTCCTCCGCTAGCTTCTCACAGCGATCTTTTAAAAAGTATTGCAGACAACTTTCCAAGCCTTGTGAAAGAACTGTGTCGCGTGCTCTCAAGATCTGTGAGGCTCTGCGCTGTGAGGATTGAGTTGCTCTCCCAACTGTGTGAAGAGGCTTACTGCTGTAGCTCTGATACCATGATAAATTATGAAGGACAGAGAAATGCAGAGAGAAAAGAATAGTATATTCAAATGTATGAAGAAATACAGAACAGAACTGAAGAGATCATTACAATGTAAGATGGTTGAGCTATATATGCTCAAGCAAGACAAAAATAGAAAGTACAGTTGTCCAGTACAGCTGGCAGTGTACGGTCATAYTGTTGAGGGTATAATATATTTAACAGTAATATCTTTTCAAATAAAAAAACGTTGTTACACGATGAAATCATGGACATACAAATAAATAGGGTCCTGTCCAAATACGTCGATGTAGTTCCTTGCTTCCAATCTTGGAAAAGTCATATGCCAGCCATATTCCAGAACGTAGGCTATCTGCCAACCACAAAATTTACACTATAAGACACAGATTGCAACATACGTATTAGCAGATATCATATTAGCACCTCACCTCTCGTGAAAGACTGCAGACAGGAATCTTTAGTAGCGCCTCTTTTAAATATATTCGAGAGAAGATTTCTGCCTCTTCCATAACTTTCTCCCCGGGAAAGGCAATGAGGGAGGCGCGAAATAAATTGAGAACCTTTTTCATCTCTCCCTCTGTTTGAATGGAAGAACATGCAAACTACCCATTCTGATCTTTGAATTGTTCCAACACATCTGATATCAGTGTATAATGTATTAGCAATCAATATCTGCAAGTAAATGACAGTTGGGAGCTATCATGAAAGAACTTCAAAGAGGGACTTATTAATAAATTTTGATACATACCTGAAGACACCGGGTATCCGTGTAGTCGAAGAGTTTGAAGACCCAAGGCAGTTGTGTTCAGATCATTAACAACACTATCTCTCCCACAGCCAATGCCTTTTTCGATCCAATAACTGCACAAAATAACTTCTAGTTATAATCATGTGTAGAAATGTCTAGCATGGTATCAGAATGAGATTTTCAATGGTTTTCACCAATAAATTTGAACCATCAACTACATATTGGAGTGACAATAAGGCTGTAGTCACTTACCTGTAAACATAATCCAGAGCTGATTTTATCTCACTTTTGAAATGCCTGTCGATTCCCAAATGTTTAATGCTATCAACTATAGAAAGAGGTTGAAGGAGATCATTGAAGGTGTCAGATTATAATAATTTCACTACCTGAATAACGATACAGCAGTGGCCATCTTGACCCTTCAAGACTCGAGGATCAAACACTGTTTTACTGGTTTGCCGTAAATTGCTCAATTGGCGGCCACCTTAACCTTTAAAGGACATGAGATACCATCACTGCTTTGATTAAATGTTTTCTAAAGATTGAAGGGGCAATTTTTGGTTCTATCTTATTAATTAGGGAATCTATGTTAGTGTACAAATACCTGAAATGGATTAGTGTACGAATTTGTTATTTTGTATTTGGAGGTGTGCTCTCTGTTTTTACTTTGTTTTTTATTGAGTTCGTAAACTCTATTCGGGGTTTTTCTTTTTCGAGTAATCCACCAGCTTATGTGATAGACGCGTTCACCTTTCAAACATCAAAACCCGAAGTGCTCGGCCCATAGCCTATTCGCATTTCGCGATTTGGGAATATTTGTTTTGTTTTTGCGTTGGATGTTTGTAAATGCCGAACCCTGAATTCTGATCAGCCTTGTTTTCACATTTTGGGAATAATTGTTTTCCTTTTGTGTCAGGTGTTTATAAACGTTGGTACGCGAACTCGGATAAACCTCTGTTTTCCACATTTGGTATTAGAGCATGCAGTCCATCGTGCTATTTTCTAAGTTCAGTGCAGATAATTATTGTTGGTGCCCAATTTTAACTTCTTGTTTTCCTGCATGAAGGTTTATTTAATTTCTTTCAAATTTTATATAAATGGATATGTCTGGTAGTAGTTCTTCTTAGGTTAAGGTTCCTGTCCTGAGCAAGAAGTCATATGACTCTTGGTATATTCGAATGAGGACGATTTTGTGTTCTCAGGATTTATGAACTTATGTTATTATTGGTTATGCTAAGCCAACCGATGCAACAACAGAACTGGCTCTCTCTAATGCTGACCTTGTTTTGCTCAAAGAAAACATGAAAAAGGATAACAAGGCTCTTGTATTAATCCAACAAAGATTAAATGAATCCATTTTTATGAAGATTTGTAGTGATGCATCTTCGAAGATGGATTGGGACATCCTTAAAACCTATTATCAAGGTGTGTTCAAGGTGAAGACAATCAAGTTGCAGAACTTGAGAAGTGACTTTGAAAATCTAAAGATGAAGGATAATGAAAGTGTTGATACTTTCATGACTCAAGTGATGAGGGTTGTGAACCAGCTTAGACAGTATGAAGATGATGTTGAGAATAAGAGAGTTATTGAGAAAGTGTTGAGAAATTTACCCAAGAAGTTTGAACCTGTAGTTGTACCCATAGAGGAATTTAAAGATTTAAGTCAAATGCAAATTGATGAATTAACTGGTTCTCTTGTGGCTCATGAATCTAGGATATCTAGATATGAAGAATGATGATTCAATGGAGCATGCTTTCAAATCCCAACTGCATGTTACCATAGGTAGAGGAAGAGGAAGGTCTTATAATCGTGGAAGAGGAGGTCGATCTTTTGGTCGAAGGGACAACAAAACTGAATCAGAGTCTGAGGAGAAATCCTAGCAGAATCCTCCTAATTTAAGAGGGAGAAGCAACAAACTCTGGTAGCAAGAAAATCAGAGGTATGATAAATCTAAAGTACAATGTTATTATTGCAAGAAGTTTGGGCATTTTTCTAATAAATGTTGGAAGAAACAGGCAGATGTTGGAAAGCAGTCTGCACATATTACAAATGAGTTTCGGGATGATCAAAATCTTGTGTTCTTGACTTGTAATGTTACTCAAGAAAGTGCTAATAATATTTGGTTTTTGGATAGTGGTTGTAGTAACCACATGACTAGTAATAAGGATTTATTTTCTTCTATTGATACAAGTATTCAGTCTGAAGTAAAACTGGGAAACGACTGTAAGGTTACAGTTAATGGTAAAGGTGTAGCTCTAGTTAACACTAAGAATAATTAGAGAAGAAATATTAACGATGTTTATTTCATGCCTGATTTAAAATGCAATCTTATTAGTGTTGGACAGTTGTTGGAGAAAAAGTACAGAGTGTTCTTCAAGAACAAGGTATGTACAATCTATGATAAATTACCCAGCAAACAGTTCATTGCAAGAGTAGAGATGACCAAGAATAGAATGTTTCCACTTGTTATGAGAAATGATTTGAGTGGTTCTTTGAATCCTTATAAAGCTAGAAGTTTAGATGAATCTTGGTTATTGCATTTGAGATATGGTCATTTACATTTTGGTGGCTTAGATCTGTTACAGAAGAAGCAGATGGTAAAGGGGTTGCCCTATGACACATATGTCACCTCTACCTCAACAGAGTCTCTGCGCGACCTCCCGGTCTTAAGGATCGTTCATTCACTTCATGAACCAAAGCGGCTCTTTCGATTCCTTACTGGAATCTCCTTCCAATCGATCCACGGGTCCTTTCAAAAACTTCCCTGTGCGAACAGCACTAGGCGTGAGCTCCAGCTTTCCCAAGTGACCACAACGCCTGTGACCAAAGGCCTAACCCAAATTCCTTGTCACAATCTCACGACCTCGCAAGTTTGTGAGTCGAAACTCCCAACTCTTCCTTTCCAATCTTCTGATACCCGAAATGTCGATATGGGTATGGCTCCTCCTTGTCAGCGCTCTCTATGCGTGACCAACGGCTAGGATAAACACTAGATCGTCTCGCAACTTGCAACTTCATGAGTTGTAGCGTCGAGATCCTATGCTCTCATCCCGTGAATCCCCAAGATGAAAGAAATCAACGAAGCGTCGACTCAGTTCTCCAGGCAACGTGTGTCCACCTGTCAGTCATGCAAGCCCCACCTTGTGGTTCTGCCACGTGTCCACACTTGTGCCTCGACTTTCAACACTTCATGACTTTTGCAGTCGAGACGCGGTCCTCTCAACCTCTGAACCTTCGAATGCATGATACGCGCGATGAGGCTCTGATCCAACGGTCCTCAATGACCTGGATCCTATGACTGTCTTCGCTCCTCACGACTTCGCCACTCGCAACTTGGAGCACCCAATTCCTGGGCTCTCACCTTGCGAACCTATGAGTTCACAACATCCCTCGATCTCTGCCACCTGTCCTCCTCAGACGGACGATCCTGATCCCTTCATGACTTTGCCACTCGTGAAGTCTAGAGACTTCCTCCTCTAATTCCTGGTGTCCGAATCCCCGAAACGAATGATCTCGTGACATGTGTCCTCCCGCAGATCGACGGCTCAGATCTAATTCACCGTCTCAGGATTTCTGATGTCGAGGGCCCAGACTTTCATCCTCGAGGCTCCCAAAATCCCAAACGTTGAAATCCTTATGCAACTGCTTCGAGACTTTCGCACTGCTTACGAGGGTTTAAACCTCGAGCTCCTGGACACGAATCCACAGTCTAGATCTTCTCGGCTAATCTGATGGCAGCTATTTCTCCTTTTGAGCTTTGGCGCTTTTCTCCCAACACTTGGAAGAATTCTAAATGTTCAAAGGCCTCGACCTTTGTTCTCCTTTACCTGCGAGCTCATCAACTTGACTCCTCGCTTGCACGTATAAAAATACTGCTTCTCCCGAGCTTTAGGGAACCATGAACCCTTCAAAGAGTTCTTTGACTTCTACACTCCTTGTAGAGTCTTTGCACACACACCGAGGTGCTATCTCTTCTGAGCTTCCTGCTACTCAGACCTTAAGGGAATAATTCATTTTTTCCTTTCTCCTGCAGATGGAGAACTTGGATGCCCTCCTGGCTATCCTTTACTCAAGTGACCTCTTGCTAAGTGTTCAGGGTGTTCAACAACCCTGCAAATATCCTTCATTGGGTTCTTGTTCTAATTACAGAATTCAAAGAGTTCTCTCCTTGTGCCTATCTGCACACTGACTCAATGCCCTCCTGGCAGAGTTATACATAACTCCTCAGATCTTTTGTCTTCTGCTAAACTCACATCAGATTTATTCTATGCACTCCTTGCACCTGCTCAATGCCCACCTGGTAAAGCTTCACAGAACTCACAGCAAGGTTTCTGTCTTCAACTGTGTCTCTTCTACACAACCTTGCCTCCTGAGGTGTTCAACAACCTCACAGGTCTTCCTCTGAGTTAATGATTTCATCTCTTGTTCCCACTTGGCACGTCCTTGTCTGAATCCGCAGTGTTCAGAAGTGCTTCTATGCACTGGTACTTTGAGACCGCAGTACTCTGTCACGCCCTCCTGGCATGAAACCACAAAGAACTTCTCAAGCCTGAAAATCAAACAACTCCCTGCAAATGCAAACCTACAACATACATCTACAGCATAAATAGAATACAAAGGCATTCATTCAACACATAAATTATGTAGGAAATTCTGTTGTCTTTTCCTTAAATGGAAAATGCCTATTTACAAGGTGTTCGTGAGCATGGCCTATAACAAGGTCTCGGCTCCTTCTCTTGCACACTCACTCTCTCTTGTGCATACTCTAACTATTACAAAATGAGATCGAAATTGATCTTTTACATGAGGGGGCTCTTCGAGCTCTTCCCTCCAAACTCACCTACCCTATTCAATGGCATTGAATGAGCTGTCTAGTCCACAAATCAGATCTAAATCTCAACCTTCAACATTTAAGGCCTACCTACCTATCTACCTACAACCTGTGCGCATAGCACGGCCTCATGGCTCAACAGCCTAAGATATTTAATTACATCAGATTCAAATTTGAAATCAAGGGTTGCACCTCTCTTCATCCTTGAATTCACGCACTGACATGGAGAGATGCTCCTGCATCATACTCCTCAGCTGAAAAATTCATGAGCTCTTGCTCATGAGCTTCCACTCTCAGCTGTGGAAATCTCCTGGATCCCAAATCATCTTTCGGAGCTGTCTCCTCACTCCATTTCCTTGTTGTTGTTGCTGCTGCTGCTTTTCTTCCCTGCATCTCCTTGCTGGCAGTCTCTGCTGACTTGATCATCAGCTCTCTGATCTTCTCAATCACTTCATCCAGTTGCTCCAGTGGTTGGCTCTAGTTTTGCAGTCTCCTTAGCTGCAAAAATTTTCTGCAATTGGGCAGATCACCATGATATCCCATGCCATCTTCATCATCTTCTTTTGTGGCCTTAACTTGCCACCCTGCTACAAAGTTCCTTTCTGCAATCTCCCCTTGAATGACCTCTTGTTCAATCACCTTCTCTGACAGCTCAACTTTTGCTAGTTCTCCTGCTGGCTCCGGATTGTTCAGCCAATCCTCCAGCATCTCTAGAACAATCTCCCGTGGAGTGAGCACTTGATGTGCTTGCTCTTTTTCTTCTTCTTCTATTGTCAGTGCTGCAACTTCCTCGAATTCCTGGATGAAAGTATTGAGCCACTCCTCAGAATTATCATTCTCTCCTTCTTCATGGGCAGCTTCCAAAGTATGCTCCAATGCTTTCCTGACAGTCTCAGCTGGCTTTCTTGCTTCTGTTGTTGCTGCCACAACATCCACAACGTAGAATTCTGCCTCCCCTTGGGATAATGGTAGGAATACCTGAATTCCCCCAATCATCAGAAGGTCCCTTAGATGCTTCTCTTCTGTCAGCTTCATCTGCTGATCCAAAGTCACCTCTGAGTTTATGAGACTTTCAGATAGCCTTATCTGCTTATCCCTACCCACCTGGCAAATTGGGATTTCCCTGCTACTCTCCTGGTAGTCTATGGAGTCAACTGATCCCATCTCTGTTCCCTTTCCCACCTGGAAAATTGGAAACTTTTTGCTGCCCTCCTGACAGTCTATGAGATCCCACAACGATCTCGATCCATTGCCCACCTGGGAATGTGAAATTCCCTAGCTGTCCTCATGACAGTCTGTGAGATCCCGCAGTGATCTCAACTCTTTGCCCACCTGGAAATTGGGAATTTCTTCTCTTCCCTCTTGGAAGTGCTTGAGATCTTCAACCGATTCCATTTCAAGCTCTAATACCACTTGATGCGTATCAGAGTTATCTTTTTTCCTCCAGCTTCCCTTGCCTAAAATCTACAGACAAGAATCAAGCTTTGATACCACTTGATGGTGCAGACATCACCTCTGCCTCGACAGAGTCTCTTCGCGACCTCCCGGTCTTAAGGATCATTCATTCACTTCATGTGCTGAAGCATCTCTTTCGATTCCTTACTGGAATATCCTTCCAATCGAGCCACAGGTCCTTTCGAAAACTCCCCTGTGCGAACAACACTAGGCGGGAGCTCCACCTTTCCCAAGCGACCACAACACCTATGACCAAGGGCCTAACCCAAAGTCCATGTCACAATATCGTGACCTCATGAGTTCGTCAGTCGAAACTCCCAACTCTTCCTTTCCAATCTTGCGATACCCGAAATGTCGATACGGGTATGGCTCCTCCTTGTCAGCACTCGCTATGCGTGATCAATGGCTAGGATAAACACTATATCCTCTCACAACTCCCAGCTTCGTGAGTAGTAGCGTCGAGCTCCCATGCTCTCATCCCACGAATCACCGAGACTCATCCCACGAATCACCGAGACGTGAGAAATCAATGGAGCGTCGACTCACTTCTCCAGGCGACGCATGTCCACCTGTCAATCACACAGGCCCCACCTTGTGGTTCTGCCATGTGTCCACACTCGTGCCTCAACTTTCGGCACTTCGCGACTTCTGCAGTTGAGACGAGGTCCTCTCAACCTCGGAACCTTCGAATGCGCGATACGCGCAATGAGGCTCTGATCCAACGATCCTCCACGACCTGGATACTACACCTGTCCTTGCTCCTTGCGACTTCGCCACTCACGACTTGGAGCACCCAACTTCTGGGCTCTCACCTTGCGAGCCTTCGATTTCGCGAGATCCCTCGATCTCTGCCACCTATCCTCCTCAGATGGACGGTCCTGATCCCTTCGTGACTTCACCACTCGCGAAGTCCATAGACATCCTTCTCTAAATCTCGGTGGACGAATCCCCGAAATGGATGATCTCGCGACACACGTCTTCCCGCAGATGAACAATTAAGATGTAATTTTCCCTCTCGGGATTTCTGATGTCCAGGGCCTAGACTTTCATCCTCCAGGCTCCTGAACTCCTAAACATTGAAATCTCGATGCGACTCCTTCAGAACTTTTGCTCTGCTTATGAGGGTTTAAACCTCGAGCTCCTGGACATGAATCCACAGTCCATATCTTCTTGGCTGATCTGATGGCAGCTATTGCTCCTTTTGAGCTTTGGCGCTTTTCTCCCAACACTTGGAATAATTCCAAATGTGCAAAGGCCTCGACCTTTGTTCTCCTTTACCTGCGATCTCTTCGACTTGATTCCTCTCCTGCACGTATAAAAATGTTGCTTCTCCCAAGATTTAGGGAACCCCGAACCCTTTAAAGAGTTCTGTGACTTCTACACTCCTTGCAGAGTCTTCGCACACACACCAAGGTGCTATCTCTTCTGAGCTTCCTGCTACTTAGACCTTAAGGGAATAATTCTTTTTTTCCTTTCTTTTACAAATGGAGAAATTGGATGCCCTCCTGGCTATCCTTTACTCAAGCAACCTCTTGCTAAGTGTTCAGGGTGTTCAACAACCCTACGAAGATCCTTTAGTGGATTCTTGTTCTAATTACAGAACTCAAAGAGTTCTCTCCTTGTGCCTGTCTGCACACTGACTCAATGCCCTCCTGGCAGAGTTATACAAAACTCCTTAGAGCTTTTGTCTTCTTCTAAACTCACAACATAGTTCTTCTGTGCACTCCTTGCACCTCCTCAATTCCCACCTAGCAGAGCTTCATAGAACTCACAGTAAAGTTTTTGTCTTCAACTGTGTCTCTTCTACATAGCCTTGCCTCCTGAGCTATTTAGCAACCTCATAGGTCTTCCTCTGATTCGATGATTTCATCTCTTCTGTCCGCTTCGTACGTCATTGTCTGAATCCGCAGAGTTCAGAAGTGCTTCTATGCACTGGTACTAAGAGACCGCAGTACTCTGTCACGCCCTCCTGGCATGAGACCACAAAGAACTTCTCAAGCCTGAAAATCAAACAACTCCCTGCAAATGCAAACCTACAGCATACATCTAAAGCATAAATAGAACACAAAGGCATTCATTCAACACAAAAATTATGTAGGAAATTTTGTTGTCTTTGCATTAAATGGAAAATGCCTGTTTACAAGGTGTTCCTGAGCACAACCTGTAACAAGGTCTTGGCTCCTTCTCTTTCACACTCAGTCTCTCTTGTGCATACTCTAACTATTACAAAATGAGATCGAAATTGATCTTTTACATGAGGGGGCTCTTTGAGCTCTTCCCTCCAAAATCACCTACACTATTCAATGACATTAAATGGGTTGTCTAGTCCGCAAATCGAATCTAGATCTCAGCCTTCAACATTTAAGGCCTACCTACCTATCTACCTATAGCTTGTGCACATAGCACGGCCTCATGTCTCATCAGCCTAAGATATTTAATTACATCAAATTCAAATTTGAAATCGAGGGTTGTGCCTCTCTTCATCCTTGAATGCACGCGCTGACATGGCTGACTGACGTGGTTGGATAACGTGGAGAGATGCTCCTGCATCACCCTATATTCAACAACCTACAAGATCTTGTGAGAGTTGTATACTTAGGAAACATCACAGAGAGAAATTTATTTCAGGTGTTTCCTATAGAGAAAAATCTCCATTATAAATTGTCCACACTGATTTGTGTGGACCTATGCAAGCACCTTCTTTGATTGGTAGTGTTTGTTTTATGACTTTTATTGATGATTTCAGTAGGAATACTTGGTTGTATTTGTTGAAGAAGAAATATGAAGCCTTTGAAGTTTTCAATAGGTTTAAGTCTATGGTTGAGAATGAGAGTGGTCGAACCATTAAGATCCTGAGGTCTAACAGAGGAGGTGAGTATAAAGTAAATGAATTCATTGAATTTTGTGATTTTCATGGAATTAAAAGGTAGTTTACTGTTGGATATACTCCACATCAGATTGGAGTGGCTGTAAGGAATAATCAGACCATCATGAATATGGCTCGAAGCATGTTGAAAGAGAAGAATATTTCAAATGAATATTGGGGAGAAGCGGTGGTTTGCTCTGTCCATATCTTGAATAGAAGTCACGTACCTTGGGAAGCCTCAGATGGTAAGCCTTGCAATGTTTCTTATTTCAAAACTTTTGGATGTGTAGCATATGCACATGTACCTGAAGAAATGAGGAGGAAGTTGGATGACAGAAGTGAGAGATGTATCTTTGTTGGATACAGTGAAGAGTCTAGGGTATATAGACTCTACAATCCCATCACCAAGAAGTATGTAATCAATAGAGATGTTCAATTTAAAGAAGAGGAAGCCTGGGATGGAACTATTGATAGATCTATTTCAGAGGGAGTTGTGTTACCCCGTGAAGATGATGATGGAGCTGAGCAGGTTGAAGGAGGTGGACAGTTGGTTCCACATTCACATACGCTTGTAGCAAGAAGTCCTACAAGGGAATCACTAGATATCAACCCATCTCAATTTAGAACACCCATAACTCATGAGTGTGGTGAGTCGTCTGGACATGGTGGACATCAAACAGATTCACAGGTAAGTAGTGAATCAAATACTACTTTAGCCTCATTGAAAAACATATTTAAAGGTCAGAAGACTAGAAGCTTAAGAGATTTATATGATCAGAATGAAGAAGTAGATCAGGTTTCAAATTTTGTATTAATGGCATGTGATCCTGTAAGTTTTGATGAAGCTGCTAAAGAGGATGTCTGGATAAAATAAATGGATGAGGAGATTGATTCCATTGAAAGAAATAACACTTGGGATCTTGTTGATTTACCTGAAGGTAAGAACAATATTGGAGTTAAGTGGGTTTATAAGACTAATCTGAATGAAGAAGGTGAAGTTGAAAAGTACAAGGCAAGACTTGTAGCTCAGGGGTTTAGTCAACAAATCGATATTGATTACAATGAAACCTTTCCTCCTGTAGAAAGAATTGACACTGTGAGGATGGTCTTAGCTATTGCATCTCAGAATAACTGAATCATCCATCAAATGGATGTTAAGTATGCATTCTTGAATGGATGTTTGGAAGAAGAGGTTTATGTAAGACAACCTCTAGGTTATGATATTGATAAGCATAGAGATAAAGTTTACAAGTTAAGGAAATCTTTATATGGATTAAAGTAGGCATCCAGAGTTTGGTATAACAGGATTGATGAGTACCTGATTAGTGTTGGATTCAACAAAAGTCCAAGTGAACCAAATCTGTATACAAAGATAAACCACGAAGGTAAAATTTTGATTGTCCATCTGTATGTTGATGACTTGATTTTTACTGAAGATCTATTTGTAGATGATTTTAAAATTTCCATGAAAACATAGTTTGAGATGACTTATTTAGGAGTGATGAAATATTTCCTTGGAATTGAAGTGGATCAATCGGATGATGGAATTTTCATTGGTCAAAATAAATATGCAAATGAAGTACTGAAAAGGTTTAGAATGTTGAATTGTGAACCATCGGCAACACCAATGGAAATTGGTACCAAACTTAGAAAATATGATGATGGATCATATGTTGATCAAACTTTGTATAAGAAGTGGGTTTGAAGCCTTATATATTTAATAAAAACGAGACCTGATATTATGTTTGTTGTAAGTTTAATTTCCATATTCATGGTGTTAGCAACATTACTTGTCTTCGGCATAGGGATATCTGGGTCTGCAGGTTGCACGAGAAGCGCCCAAGCGCATCACACAGAATAAATCCATTTCGGGCCTAGGTCAAGCGTGTGAGCACTCCAATTTCAACGTTCAGGATGTATCCAAAGAATCAAATCAGCGCTGGGCGGGAAATCGCGATTAGCAAAGCTGCGCCAAGGTTAGCGCAATGGATAGCGCCCATAGCATGTTCAGGAATGGATGACAGTCATTCATCCCAAAGGGAACGTGGCACGAGATCTGGTCACGTCAGATTTTCGGCAGTGACGAGTAAAAAGGGTGAAGGTCTTATGTCTTTGAACATCGCGAAACCCCAAACCCCGACAACACCGAAAGCGCCGAGACTGTGGCCCGTGACATCACGAAGCATTTTCAACCGTCCATCTAAAGGGAACACCTGGTAGCAAATTGAGCCATATCGGCGTTTCGCCCATCATGACTCCAAGGCGTAAAGAGAAACTCCGTTATATTCCGATGCGTGATGTGCCGGGAGTGTCCCAGACCCGGGCCCATGGTATCGATGGGAGACTTAAGAGTCGTCATATCTAAAGGGGCACGTGGTGCCATATTAAGCCATCTCGGCATATCGCTCATCGCGATTTTAATCAGCAAGGATCAGCCCCTTCATATTCGCAAACGCTGAAAGCATTTTGGGAATAGGCACGTGGTCACAGTCCATGGTCACTTGGAGGAAGAAAGGAGTTGTGTAAAGAAGGCCAAGGCGCCAAGTTCAGTTACAGAGGAGATCGTCGCAATCTTCATGCACCATCGGATCCGATCTCCATACTGTTTCTCACGTGGAGTAAATGACAGCAAGAGCAGGTGGTTGAAACCTCCTTTCATTCATTAAGTGAGGGGATGGAGGGTCTGGCAAGCCATCTGCCCGAAGAGGTCCTGTGTATCGATTTTCTCAAAGAAACCATGCTAAAGTCCTCGACTCAACAGAGAAGTCTGCGCATGCTAGCCCAACACTTAATGGCCCAGCTACCCTCCTTGCAGGAGCCATGCGTAGTTAAGATGGCACTTAAAGAAAGATATCAGTACGAGTTTGACTGAAGGGACACCAATCTTTGGGTGACTGGACATGCTTTTGTGAGCTGAATTTTCCTGGGTATATAGACTCAGTCTTTGTATTTTGTAGAGAATGGATGGTTGAGAAAAGCTCCCGATTGTAAAGTTTTGATGAGTGTTGGTCGCTCTGGTTAATATAGAAGGCATTTGAGATTTCTTACTTTATGGATGTCAATTTCTTGTCCATCCCTTTGTATATTGTGTTAGAACAACTCAGAATTGGAGGATCCAGTTGAGTTGCAGCTGTTATAGGATGATGTAGGTTGGATCATTGTAACAATTGTATTGTTTCTAATCGGTTCCTGTGATTTTCTTAGCGCTGAATGACTTGGAATTGAAAGATTCAGTCAAGTCAACCCTCAGTTTCTTGAAGCTTTGGACCAAGAGGATCTTAGTTTCTGAGTTTTTCATCCTCAAGCTTATGAAGGCCTGTTGCCCGAGGAAGTCTTGCTTGCCCTTCTCTCAAGTCTTCCATCTACCACCCTTTAATCCATTTACTAACGAAAGTTGGATCAAGACCTCCCTTGTTTTCTACATGCCAGACCCAGTTTCCTGAGTTAAAGATATACCATCTTGAGTCATTGTCCATCCGATCACCCCATTAAACAAATCGTGACATAAAACTGATGTGCGTTGGGCTCTGCTCCTGCTAGTAATCCAGGGGTGACTTCTGACGCTAACATTTCTGGTGTCGTTGCTGGAGACGAAGTTGAAAATTTTCCCCGGGATCGAACGACATTGAGCCTCTGATACTGAAGGTGCATCAGGTATCAGAGCCTTTGAAGATTTCTACTGTGCACCTAGCGACTCCATTGTGGTGAACCTACCACGTTAATTGTGGCTTTCATAGGTAGACACATGCAGTCTCATTCACAGCTGCCTCTAGCTACACCTGAAACTGGTCCAGAGGTGGTTCTCAGAAAAGGTAAGGCCCCTGAAGAAGAAGCTTCCACCGCCAAAACAGGTAATCCGCAATCTCCTTCTATAAGAACTCTATTTTCTCCTCCTCAGTTTCTTAATAGACCTCCTTCGGAGGTTTCCCGTTTCCTGAATTTTGGGAGTGTTCTTGCTGAGTTTTCCCCTCCTGCTCTGGGATTGGAGGGAGAAATCCTTTTCACTCCCCTCTCCTCTGAAGTTGTACCTTGGCCTAGACACCGGACTGCAGATTATTTCCCCACTCCTACAAAAAGAGGATCACCTACTGACTTGAGCTCATTAGCCTTCTCCTTAAATCCCCTCTTGTTTCCCACTCCACTTTGAGACTCATTCCCAGTAGCCCCTTCACGAACTCCCTCTCCTCCAAGTTCTCCTCCACCTAATATTCTTATGGCTGGTACTAATCCCCCTCTAAATAGAATGGATGCCATAGTCGCTGCCAGATATGCGCCCTTAATCCTACCCCATCCTATGAATCCTCTCCTTGCTGGGGATTACCTGAAATACATGCCCAAGTTCACTGGAGAAGGAGACATAACTATGGAAGAGCACCTGGATTCTTTCTATAGTTATGCAGACAAACTCAACATTGAAAATGAAGATGTTTGGATGAGAGTCTATGTCCAGATCCTGGATGGCAAGGTGAGGAAATGGTTCAGAGGATTGGCCCTCGGATATATTGCGGGGATTGTAGCCCTGGATAATGCTTTCCTGAGGGAGTGGGGCGATAGGAAAGATTTCATGTACTAAATGAAAGAGTTTAGGTCTCTGAAGAAGATGGAAGGAGATTATGTCTCTGACTTCTCCAAAAGATTTAATAAGATGTATAATAAAATTCCTGCCAAAATAAAACCCTCAGAAGCCTCGGCCAAAATTTCTTATGCTAGTGCGTTTGGCCCCGATTTTTGTCTTTTGTTGAGAGAAAGAAGATCCACCTCCTTAGCTCAAATGCAAGACGCGGCCATAGAGGTGGAATCCAATGTATTAGCAGCTGACAAACTAAGAAACAAGGTCGACGCAGACAGGAGAAAGGGAAGGTCAGAAACCTCGACTTTTGGCCCATCGGTGCGCCACCCTCAAGTGGATGAACTGACCAGGATGGTGAAGTCTATGTCTGCAGAGATGGAGAGAATGAGGGTGGAAGGGAGGCAAGCATACAAAGGCCCCCAAAATTCCAAAAAGGGAGGAGGTTTCAGAAGGCCCAACAATATTGCTTCCTCGACTGTGCAAAGGGAAAGGGGAAGAGACAGAGAAGACCAGAAGAATCAGGCCCCTTTCCAAAACAATTTGGTGGCCGAGAGGGAAGAAGGGGAAACATATGAGCTGGATCCTGAAATCCATTTCTTAGGGGACACTCCTCCTTTTCCTCATCTCACCCAATCAGCATATGAAGAGTCTCTCATGAACAGTCAACTAAACGAGCTGAGCAAGGAAAACAAGACTAGTGGCCGCCAAGGCAGGTATGACCTGAGGTCCCAGAAGAAGGCAATAGCACCTGATGTCCCTGAGAAGCTCACTAGAACAGAGAAGCCTACTAATGAAGCAACATAAAATCACAGAGGTAAGAAGAACCAACCCCTCTCTCCCATTATCCAGAGTCATGTTCTTGAAATAAGAGAAATCCCAAAGCTCTCATCTTCTTTTAATTTTGAGCATGAAATTCAAAAAATCAGAATCCCTGTGCGCCTGAAAGAATTGATTAAACATGAAGGGTTCAATAAATGCTTCTCTAAGATTTTACAATCTGAGGTCTCATGCCTTCCCACAGACTCCATCAATTTACAAGATGAAAAGCCTGCAGTTATTCTAGGTCCTATGGTAGAAGATAGGAACGACTCGTCCCCTCCCTTCTACACTTCCTTGAACATACATGACAAGGTACT
>ML780135.1:634443-651215 GCA_009831015.1 Picea engelmannii | reverse complement strand
AGCGATGAGGCTAACCCTACCAACCATCCCATTTTTTCCTTGGACACTAATTTAGGTTCCAGTGTGCTTCAACTCACCCATGCTCCTGTACCTCCTCTTAAACTCAGAAAGAAGCCCACCATTTCCCCTAAATTTCCTCCCTCCATCACCCATGTCTGGAAAATGTTCTTTGATGGAGCCTCCTCCACGGAAGGCGCTGGAGGTGGGGTGGTCTTTGTGTCACCTACTCAGGAAACCATATCTCTGTCATACAAATTAGAATTTGAAGCTACCAACAATGTGGCAGAGTATGAAGCTCTTGTTCTGGGATTAAGAGCTGTGAGGGAAATGGGAATTCAGGAGGTAGCAGTGTTCGGTGATGCAGAGTTGGTGGTCCAACAGATCATAAACGCTTATCAGGCTAAGCATCCTTGACTCAGAAGCTACAGAAATAAGGTGTGGGACCTAGTTGATAGTTTCTTCTCAGCATTTAACATTTCTTTCATCCCAAGAGAGGAGAACACAATGGCAGATTCCTTGGCTACATCAGCAAGTAATTTCAAAGTACCCTTGCCGCCTAAATTCAGGTATGATGTGGAGGTGAAATACAGGCCCTCCATACTTGACAATGTCAAACATTGGAAGGTATTCGAGGATGATCTTGAGATCAAGAAGTTCTTGGAGACTGTCGAAGAATTTTCAGAGATGCACATCGACCAAGACTCTGTCTCTAAAGAAAATCTTGGTGGGGGTAATTTTCTGAATAAGATTGCAAAGCGTAACATTGTGCAGCTGCCCAACAATCATATTCCAAGAGGACTAGTTCCTTTGGAAAGGATTTTTGATAAGAATGATGTGTCATTAAAAGGAGAGACCTCTGAGGGTGACACTGGTACTACTCTATGAAACATTGGGACCGAGAGTGAGCCCAAGTTTGTCAAATTGTCAAGAAGTCTAACAAAGGAGCAGAGGTCCGGATACATTGGACTTTTGAGGAAATTTTCTGATGTGTTTTCCTGAACCTACGAAGACCTCAAAACCTATGACACCTCTGTCATCGAGCATAAAATCCCATTAAAAGAGGAGGCAAAGCCATTTAGGCAGAAGCTGAGACAGATCAATCCTATGCTGCTGCCTATCATGGAGAGGGAAGTGAGGAAGCTACTTCAAGCTCAAATCATTGTACCACTGAGATATTCAGAGTGGGTGGCCAACTTGGTGCCAGTAAGGAAAAAGAATGGAGAGATCCGACTCTCTGTAGACTTCAAAAACTTGAACAGGAGCTCACAAAAGGATAACTACCCCTTGCCAAAGATGGAACATATACTACAGAGGGTAACAGGAGCTTCCAAGATGTCCATGATTGATGGTTTCTATGGCTACAATCAAGTCTATGTTCTGCCTAAGGACAGGGAAAAGACAACATTCACCACTCCATGGGGCACATTCATGTATGCTAAGATGTCATTTGGATTAATGAATGCAGAGGAAACGTTCCAGCGTGCCATGGACATAGCCTTCATCGGGGAAAAATACAAATTTGTGGTCGTCTATCTAGATGACATCACAATGTTTTCGAAATCTGATAAAGAACACTGTTGTCATCTCAGGAAGGTTTTCCTGAAATGTAGGAGGTTTGGCATTTCATTAAACCCCAAGAAATCTTTGTTCGCCATGTAGGAGGGAAAATTACTAGGCCACATAGTATCAACGGAAGGAGTCAGGATTGAGCCTAGCAGGGTTGAGGTGATACAAGCCTTATCAATCCGGAGGTCCAAGAAGGAGGTCCAATATTTCCTCGGCAAGATTAATTTTCTGAGGAGGTTTGTGCCTAACTTTGCTGAGGAGGTGAAACTTATAACAACCATGTTAAGGAAAGGAAATGAAGTGAAGTGGACTTCTGAATCGCGAAATTCCTTTGAGCAAATAAAGAAGGCCTTGGCAGAAGCTGTTGTGCTTATTAGCCCCAACTACTCAAAGGATTTCCTTATTTTCTCCATTTCCTCACCTGACACGGTGGCTGCAGTTTTGTTAAAAAAAGGTCATACTTGAGCAGCCTATTGCCTATTTCAGCCGAGCATTGAGGGATGTCGAAGTTGGGTATAACACTATGGAGAAGCAGGCCTATGCCTTGGTAAAGGCTCTCAAGGCATTCAGAATCTATGTCCTGCATTCAAAAATCATCGCTTACGTCCCCTCAGCTGTTGTTAAAGACATTCTCATCCAGCCTGACATAGACAGGAGAAGGAGTAAGTGGATCGCCAGGATTCTGGAGTTTGACTTGGAAATAAAGCCTACCAAATTGATCAAAGGTCAGGGCTTAGCCAAGCTATTGGTTGAAGCCAATTGCCAAGCTTTGGGGATAAGTTTCATCAATGAATGCTCAGGAATCCAACAGGGTCGGCTGTCTGAAAGAGACCCTCAAAGGGAGCCCCCATTGGCCCGATGTCCTTGGTATAAGGATGTCATATACTTCCTGCAGGAGTTGTGGCCTCCAGATGGCCTGTCGAGAAACAAAGCAAGAGCTTTGAATCTCAAGGAAGTGAGATATTGCCTTATTGATCAAATCTTATACTAGAAAGACCCCCTGGGGGTACTGTTAAAATGCATGGATCCACAAGAGGCCGACAGGATCATGTTTGAATTTCACAGCGGCCTATGTGGAGGAAACCACTTCTGGAAGGCCACAGCCCACAAAATCCTCAGGGGTGGATACTACTAGCCCACCGTATTCACTGATGTTTGCATAAGGGCCTGGGCTTGTATCAAATGTCAAAGATTTTCAGGAAAGCAGCAGCTCAAGTATTTGCCTTTATAGCCTGTAGTTGTTTCAGGACCCTTCCACCAATGCGGCCTAGATTTCATTGGAGAAATCCACCCTGCTTCCAGTGGGCAGCACAGATGGATTCTAACTACGAAAGACTTCTTTACCAAATGTATTGAAGCTATCCCCGCCAGGAGTGCTTCCCACAAGGTAATTATTAGATTCCTGGAAGACCTCATCACAAGATTCTGATGCCCACGAAAGATCGTTACAGATAATGCAACCTCATTCAAGGCTGAACTATTGGTTAGGTTCTGTGAGCAATTTGGAATCAACCTGATTCACTCCACTCCATACTATCCTCAGGGAAATGGTTTAGCAGAATCCTCCAATAAAAGTCTCATAAGGATCATCAAAAGATTATTGGAGGACAACAAAAGGCTTGGAATTCAAAGCTGAAATTCTCTCTATGGGTTGATCGGGTGACTACAAAGAGATCTATAGGAATCTCCCCTTTCCAGTTAGTTTACGGAGCAGAAGTTGTCCTCCCTTCTCAGCTGGCTATTCCCGTAGCGAAATTCTTCCAGGATCATCAGGAGGAGCCTGATGACATGATCAGAAGGATTCATCAGCTAGTGGAGGTCTAGCAGTCCAGGGATAAGGCAATGGACATAATTCGGGATCATCAACAAAAGATCAAGCGGGTTTTTGATAAGAAGGCCAAGAAGGAGCGGTTCCATATAGGAGACCCGGTGTTGAAATGGGATGCTCCTAAGAAATATAGGGGAAAACAAAGCAAATTTGAAGCCCTGTGGATCGGGCCTTTCAAAATCTCTGAGACATTCTCAAATAACACGTACAGGTTGCGAGGTTTGGAAGGTGAAGAAGTTTTCAGCAGCCCAGTGAATGGGCATTTTCTGAAGAAATGTTTTGTTTGAGTTTGAGATGGCTCCTTTGTTTGTAAATACTGTCCTTTTTTTTTCTTTGTTCGTTTTTGTTTTTATTTTTCGGCTTAATAATGACTCCATAGCCCATCAGCAAGGCACTGGAACTGCAAAATGAGTCCTTAGAGCATCACAGGGACGACTCTATCCCCCGTGGAGCCTAATGTTAGCAACATTACTTGTCTTCGGCATAGGGATATTCGGGTCTGCAGGTTGCACGAGAAGCGCCCAAGTGCAGCACACAGAAGAAATCCATTTCGGGCCTAGGTCAAGCGAGTGAGCGCTCCGATTTCAACGTTCAGGATGTATCCAAAGAATCAAATCAGCGGTGGGCAGGATCGCGATTAGCAAAGTTGTGCCAAGGTTAGCGCAATGGATAGTGCCCATAGCATGTTTAGGAATGGATGACAGTTGTTCATCCCAAAGGGCATGTGGCACGAGATCTGGTCATGTCGGCTTTTCGGCAGTCGCACGTGCAAAGGGTGAAGGTTTTATGTCTTTGAACATCGCAAAACCCCGAACCCCGACAACGACGAAAGCTCTGAGACTGGGGCCCGCGACATCACGAAGCATTTTTAGTCGTTCATCTAAAGGGAACACCTGGCAGCAAATTGAGCCATCTCGACGTTTCGCCCATCACGACTCCAAGGCATAAAGAGCACCTCCATTATATTCTGATGCGCGAGGTGCTGGGAGAGTCCCAGACCCGAGCCCACGGTATCGACGGGAGAGTTAAGAGCCGTCAGATCTAGAGGGACGCATGGTGCCAGATTAAGTCGTCTCGACATATCACTCATCGCGATTTCGATCAACAAGGATCATCCCCTTCATATTCGCGAACGTCGAAAACGCCTTGGGAATAGGCACGTGGTCACAGTCTGTGGTCACTTGGAGGAAGAAAGGAGCTGTGTAAAGAAGGCCAAGGCGCCGAGTTCAATTATAGAGGGGACGTCGCGATCTTCAGGTGCCATCGGATCCGATCTGCATACTGTTTCTCGCCTGGAGTAAATGACGGCAAGAGCGGGTGGTTGAAACCTCCTTTCATTCATTAAGTGAGGGGATGGAGGGTCTGGCAAGCCGTCTGCCCGAAAAGGTCCTTTGTATCGATTTTCTCAAAGAAACCATGCCGAAGTCCTCGACTCAACAGAGAAGTCTGTGCACGCTAGCCCAGCACTTAATGGCTCAGCTACCCTCCTTGCAGAAGCCATGCGTAGTTAAGATGGTTCTTAAAGAAAGATATCAGTACGAGTTTTACTGAAGGGACACCAAGCTTTGGGTGACTGGACATGCCTCTGTGAGGTGAATTTTCCTGGGTATATAGACTCAGTCTTTGTATTTTGTAGAGAATGGATGGTTGAGAAAATCTCCCGATTGTAAAGTTTTGATGAAGCGTTGGTCGCTCTAGTTAATATAGAAGGCATTTGAGATTTCTTACTTTATGGATGTCAGTTTCTTGTCCATCCCTTTGTATATTGTGTTAGAACAACTCAGAATTGGAGGATCCAGTCGAGTTGCAACTGTTATAGAATGATGTAGGTTGGATCACTGTAACAGTTGTATTGTTTCTAATCGGTTCCTGTGATTTTCTTAGCGCTGAATAACTTGGAATTGAAATATTTAGTCAAGTCACCCCTCAGTTTCTTGAAGCTGTGAACCAAGAGGATCTTGGTTTCTGAGTTTTTCATCCTCAAGCTTCTGAAGGCTTGTTGCCCGAGGCAGTCTTGCTCGCCCTTCTCTCAAGTCTTCCATCTACCACCCTTTAATCCATTTACTGACGAAAGTTGGATCAAGACCTCCCTTGTTTTCTATATGCCAGACCCAGTTTCCTAAGTTAAAACTGTACCATCTTGAGTCATTGTCCATCTGATCACCCCATTAAACAAATCGTGACATAAAACTGACAGGCGTTGGGCTCTGCTCCTGCTATCAATCCAGGGGTGTCTTCTGACGCTAACACATGGAGACTCTGAAGAGTACTCATTAACAAGCACGAAAGAGGATCCTAAGATACATTGCTGGAACAACTGATTTGGGTATTCGATACACATCAAACTTGAAATTTGAGTTGATCAGATATATTGATAGTGATTTTGTAGGTTCCATTCATGATAGTAAAAGCACATCCAGTTATGTGTTCAGTCTTGGATCTCGAGTAGTGGCATGGGC
Organism: Picea engelmannii; assembly: GCA_009831015.1. Lineage (NCBI taxonomy): Eukaryota > Viridiplantae > Streptophyta > Pinopsida > Pinales > Pinaceae > Picea > Picea engelmannii. The sequence goes on along the minus strand of ML780135.1, from coordinate 645,362 downwards.
ATCAAAGAAACAACCCATAGTGACTTTATCTTCTAATGAGGTTGAGTATGTTGCAACAGCTGCAACTGCATGTCAAGTTGTATGAATGAGAAGAATCTTGAGTGAATTATTGCATGAGCAGAATCGTGCAACTCAGATTGTCTGTGATAATAAATTTGTCATTGCACTGTCAAAGAATCACGCTTTTCATAAGCAGAGTAAGCATATTGATACGAGGTATCATTTCATTCGAGAGATGGTAAAGAAATTTATGTTCAGTTCTGTAGGTTTGAAGAACAATTTGCAGACATATTTACAAATCCTTTGGGAAATGAATTGTTTAAAATTCATAGAGATAATATTGGTGTTTGTAAGTTGCAATGCATTGTTAACAACAATCTTGTATTGCATGTTATTGTTTGTTTTGTTTTTGAAATGATTAAGAGGAAGTATGTTAGATTATAATCATTTCACTCCCTGAATAACGACGCAACAGTGGACGTCTTGACCCTTCAAGACTCGAGGATCAAACATTGTTTTATTGGTTTGCCATAAATTGCTCAATCGGCCTTAACCTTTGAAGGCCACGAGATACCATCACCGCCTTGATTAAATTTTTTCTAAAAATCAAAGGGTGGTTCTATCTTATTAATTAGGGAATCTATGTTAGTGTATTGAAACAGATTGTAATTTGTAATATCTTGAAAGCATTTTTGAATCGAATTTGTTATTCTGTATTTGGAGGTGTGCTCTCCGCTTTTACTTTGTTTTTTATTGAGTTCGTAAACTCTGTTTTTCTTTTTCAAGTAATCCGCCAGCTTATGTGATAGACCCGTTCACCTTACAAACGCCAAAACCAGAAGTGCTAGGCCCACAGCGTGTTCGCGTTTCACAATTCAGCAATATTTGTTTTGTTTTTGCGTTGGATGTCTGTAAATGCCGAACCCCGAATTCCGATAAGCCTCGTTTTCGCATTTCGGGAATAATTGTATTCTTTGTGTGTCGGGTGTTTATAAACGCCGATACTCAAACTTAGATAAACCTCTATTTTCTACAGAAAGGGAGTGATTAATTCTCTATCTTCCACTAAAATTGAATTGATTATGATGATTGGCTATGCGTCTCTGTACACCATCATCCGATATAATCGTTGTCAAACACATACTGATGGAAGGTGTGACAGATTTCGTTAGGCTCACTAGAACCGATACAGTGGTTGTCAAGAGTTGGGATCTTTCTAATGAGAGCTTTTGCCTCACTAGAACCGACCAACGATTTGTCCACGCACCATGTAGAACCCAGCGGTGCGATAGAAACAAGAGCCATTCCTTCTCTATATGATATGATTGACTAAATATTGAGGCAGTTCAAAATGATGAACTAAAATCCTTCCACATCCCCTTAGAGCGGTTGGTATATATGACCAAAACATAAAATGTTTAGAGTATGGTTATACAAAACAAACAAAACGATAATTTGTTGCAAACATAAGATGAACAGCTTTAGTGAATTTACCGCAAACTTGTATCTAAGTAAACCAAGCTAAATCCATTTATGCAATCTAAAAAACAGAAAATCAGAAAATAGGGATTTTATCCATATTTACATCAAGAAATGGCAGCCTAAAAACCCTAAAGGTAAAACATTTAGCCAACACCCTACCAATAATTGAATAAGCTTTCAATTTTTTGTACATCACATCTCTTTCTATAATAGACAAAATGAAAAAGACACTATTAATAATTGAATAAGTTTTAACTTTTCATACATAACATCTATTTTTATAGTCCTTACATATCACACTATTCACCATCCAATAGACAAGATGAAAATGACACTACCAATAATTAAATAAGCTTTCAACTTTCTACACATCACATCTCTTTCTATCATATTTAATGAATCTTATATTTCATTTCTTACCTTTTTCATTTCTACCCAAGATAAATAAACTTTCCACTTTTCCCACATACTCAATCAATAAATAAAAGCCAACTATTAGGACCCAATCATCTGAATCATTGTTTTTGTACATATTTTAAATAAAATATTGTTAGTAAAATTCAAAGAAAGATGATGAAGCCTATCTCTTAAATAGAACATGCGATTAAGGCCCAATCATCCAAATCTTAAATATAAGATGTGATTAAGGCCCAATCATCTAAGTCATTGTTTTCCCACATATTCAATGAACACAATGATTAAGGTCCAATCATCCAAATCATTGTTTTCACACATTTTCAATAAATAAATAAAAAATGGTGAGTAAAATCCAAAACAAGATGATGAAACTCATCTATATAATTGTCGTACTCATGAATCATGGCTTTCATTTCAACCCACTTTTATATATATAGAATCTTCCACCTTGTATTTCTCCGAGTCCTACTTGTCTTAGGAGGACCAAATAACAAAACAATCAATTACATTACTTGTAACAATTTTGAACACTAACATATGAAGTGTGGGAGAGGCAAAGAGAACGCTGAAAATTTTGAACACTAACATATGAAGTGCGGGAGAGGCAAAGAGAACGCTGAAAATTTTGAACACTAACATATGAAGTGCGGGAGAGGCAAAGAGAAAGCTCAAAAATATATTAATATGTAAAAAAGTTATTAATTGTTAGAGAATACAAGATGAAATTATGAAAGTGAAAAATATTAATTTATATTTTGAAAAATATTTTTATATGAAGATGAAGTAATTATAAATTAATAGTTTTTTTCATAATGTGTTATAGTAAAAATGGGGAAATAACAATGAAATTAACTAAAAACAAAAAATTTCTCATTAAAAGTAATTATTTAAGATACAAAAACAATTTATTAAAATATGGTAAATATGGTGTATAAAGATGAGACTTAGTAACTCTAACAATTTATTAAAATATGGTAAATATGGTGTATAAGGATGAGACTTAGTAACTCTAATTAGATTTTGAAATATATAACTTTTATTTATGAAAAAGTTGAGGCTCTTCTATCGTTGGGGCATGTTATTTTTACTTTAAAATATAATACATATGTTTTTGTTAAGATGTCGCTTTAATATGTGGTACCCCTCATATTGACATGAGTGGAAAATGGTCTGATGCAGATTAATGTGATGATTCTATCCTTCCAAATGTTGGGATATTGGTGGAGGTTGCTTCAGTGGTGCATATTTTTCTTCATCATGGTGATCACATAGTCACATCATAGTCACTTTCACTTTGTCTTTCATGGTTAGAACATGGGCATCCTCTAATGTGGTGATGTACTTACCTAGTGTTCCATGTGATTTCCATCATTTCACCTAGCCAAATTGTTATTTGCAAATTTTTTATCACATTTTCCCATGTAAAATCCACCTCATGCAAAGATTTTCACCACTTTCCACCATTTTTCCTAGGTGATTTGTGTATCACAACACATATTAACCTTTCACTTAAGTAAAATTCACTTTCATACCCACATTCCACTTTTCTCCATCTCCTAGGAGGTGCATGGTACTTTTTCCCTATAATTCCCTAATTTATAAACCTCAGAAACCTCTCAAATCTCATATTTTCAACTATTTCTAATGTGAAGAAATAATAGTTTAAGATATTTTTATTTAAATCCTAAACCTTAGGTTGAGTGCCTAAGTATTGACCTATTAGTACTTTGTTGATCTAATCCTTCATTAATTCATTTTCCTTATGTTTTACTTGCTAATTGTCACTTGGGGTTATAACTTAAAATCCACGTGGTACACATGAGACTAGGCATCCCCCCTTGGGAACATATGTTTGAGGCTTGTTCAAAAGTGAAAAATCCAATTTGTCTAAGCCTCAATTTAGGTTTTTTTAGACATATGAAGCCTCATTCATGCTTCATCCTTATCTTTTAGCACTAGGTTTGAGGAGTTAGTTGAATCTTAAGTTAGCTAGTGAAACTATTACCCATGAATCTTAGGGTTTTTGACCCTCCACATAATCAATCCTCCTGATCCATATTATCCATTCATGCACACATCCCTAGGTGGTGTTCTCTACTATGAGGACATATCCACTTCTTGCATAACCTTGTTCACACCTTGCACGCATGTGAAGTGACTGGTGATGGTTTTACTTGGTCAAAGTGTGCACCTATTTGCACACATTTTAAGATATCATGGATTTGATGAAGATCCATTTGAACAAGTGTCAAGGGTGCCCCTTCTAGGGTGAGAACCTCAAGTTTCAAGGTAGACTTTTTCATTGTCGAAAAAAATGCACATTTTCCAAGGGAACACTCCTAATACCTCTTAAAGGGAGCATGCATGATGAGTATTTTATTATGAAGGAAGTTATTAAGTGGAAATGAGGCACTCCTTCCTAGGGCCCACTAGTGGAGGAAATATTTTATTGATTAGAGCCAAGTCAAAGTTGAATAAATCACAAGAAACAAGGGTGCACTAATTCATGAAGGAATTTTGTATTATTTTTTGGTCAAAATATTTATAGAAGAATGCCCTCATCATGGAGCTTTACACTTGGAATTCATGAACATCTTGTGAAAATTCCCCATGCCTATTTGACCAAGGTTTTTATTAATATCTTGGAGCTCTACAAGGAAAAGGCTTTGTGGCAAAGGTTTTTCGTGTTACAATATTTGGAAAAAATTTGAAAAAAACCTCTGCTACAACCTCCATTATTCGTAGCAGAGGTGTTAGAGGGTGTTCACTATAACTAAAAACATTTGGGTGGGTATCTAGGTTTTAGCGAAGGTATTTTTTCCCCACTACTTATATTGGTAAAACACATTGGTTCAGTATTAAGTATCATGGATTGGTGCATACACATAAATAAAAAGCACTAGTGATCTTATAATTATTGTGCACCGGTTCCACCTTTTATATTCCATGCAACACCAATGCTTTGTTTTCTATATACATCATCGGTGTTCACATAATTTTTCTGCACCAGGATGTTTTTTTTCTTTTAGGGCACACCAATGCTCATATAATGTGTATGCACCAGTGCCTGTATTATGATGTGCACCAGAGGGTAGTGAACTTTTGAATATTTGAGGTGAGATATTGACTCCATTATTTGTTACTAAGCACAATTGTGTATATTATATGTAAAGAACCGGTGTATATTGGAATCATGTGCATCATAATATTTTGAAATGATAAAATAACTGTACATTGTGTCATTTAAGGTAATGTCATTTTTTCACAATTTTTAGCACTAGTGCTTCAATGTAACTAATAGGCATCGATGCATATAACTCATAAAAATTCATTATTTTCTCTATGATCAAACAAATCGTTTAGTAGTTAAAAAGAATACAATGCACCAATATGTATATATTTTAATTAATTGTTTTTTTATAAATTTTCAAATAACCATCTCAAAATCAATTTTTTTTATAATATTGATTTGTATATTTTTTATTACGTTTGGATATAATGATTGCATTAATGCATTATCCAAAGGAGTGAATCTCTATTATTTGTAACAATGTAAATCATCCATATATTAATTAATTAGCAACACGGCATTTTACAACGTTCAACAATGCAAAAAAATAAGAAACTCATTTTATTATATATGAAGAACAAACCCATCGTCATACAAAATGGGATAGCATAAAGGTCCACAATAATCAAAACGAAACCAATATGTAATTTCTAGATACTTATTGGTCACATTCCCTCATGCAATTGGGAAAATATGTTGAATACATTAAACAAAAACCGTGATTTAAATAATAAAATATTCTAAAACATACAACTTGTAATAACATTCACCATAAGTCACTAGCAAATTTGGGTCATTTTCTGATGGCACTTTTGGAATAATGTTGTATGGATACGAAAAAACCTAGCCCTTCCAAACGTCGATTCTGGTACCGTCCCACTTTCGATGTCCATGAGTGACACATGTCATCAAAGGCCCAATTCTACATTGGTGCAAATGATCATCCAATTTCGATGCTTAAGTTGTTTGAAGTCATACAAACTAGAAACTATTCATCGATGTTTCATTCTTCGGTAGTGAGATGACCTAAAAACTATTCATCCACGAGGTTTCTATATCAACCACCTTCTAGGGCCTCGGAAGTCGGATGACCTATAAATTTTTCATCGATGAAGTCTCTATATCTGTCATGTTTTGGGGTGTCGAAAGTCATATGACCTAGAAACTATTCATCGATGACCTTTCTATATCGGCCACATTTTTAGGCGTTGGACGTGAGATGACCCATAAACTATTTATTGACGAAGTATCTATATCGACCACATTTTAATTGTTGGGAGTGAGATGATGGGGCATCAGAAGACAGACACACTATAAGTGATTTTAATATATATATATATATATATATATATATATATAACTATGGTAGTGCTAGTTGCAATCCACGAGAGAATGAATAAATGTCCAGTGATAATCACAATTAGTGCTGAAGGTGTCTTATATTATTGCTCACATTTTTGCAGTTTTGAAGCCTAGCAAAATTTTGGAGCGAATCTAAATACACATCCAATCTAGGGACCCATATATCCATCCCCAAGGGATTAGGGCTCTGGTTACATAGAGAAAAATAATATGACATAATACCAATAATATGAAATCTTACAATGATACAAATACAAATTTAGCTTTGGATACATTGAGGCAGACTGTGAGAAAACATTGGATATGATATGTCGATAGTATAAGTATTATAATATAATAAATATTGGCATAGGGTTACACTACCCACATGTCCCATAGTGACTATAATAGAACAAACAAACTCAAGTATTTAATTCATTAGCATATTCTAAAGTGTCAAGTCAATTAATTAACATGATTAAATACTATACTATGAAGGGCTAGCAGGGTAGATGTATAATTTCAATTAAGCATGGGCTATGAAAGTTAAGTTCCTCAAAACTAGCTCAAGATCTGTTAATGGCTTGAAGGGTCATCAATTAATTTGTATTGGTATACTATAAAGGGCCGGAAGGGCCCACATATTATGTATTTACATGAGTAAGTACTATATGTGAAATCTTCGAGATCCCAAATATTGCCTCATTTGATAGGTGTAAGTACTCTACTGGAAACAGGCTTGCATAGATTAAATATCATGCCTCATTTGATTTTGCCCTAAATCTAGTGAGGAATGGTTGGATCTACAGATATGAGTGGCTAAGTTTGTGTAATCCTAGTGCCTCAAGGGTTTTTTAGCACATTGAATCCATTTATGCAATTTAAACAAAAGAAAATAGCAATTTTTATCCAGATTTACATCGCCAGATTCTGGCCAAAAAACCCAAAAGGTAGAACGTTTAACCAATGCCCTACCAATAATTGAATAAGGTTTCAACTTTTCATACATCACATCTCTTTCTATAATAGACAAAATGGAAAAGACACTACCAATATTTGAATAATATTTTAACTTTTCATACGTAACATCTATTTTTATCATCCTTAGATATCACACTATTCACCATCCAATAGGCAAGATGAAAATGACACTATGAATAATTAAATAAGATTTCAACTTTCCACACATCACATCGCTTTCTATCATACTTAGATGAATCTTATATTTCATTTCCTACCTTTTTCATTTCTACCCACAAGTTCAACTTTTCCCACATATTCAATCAATAAATAAAACCCAACAATTAAGACCCAATCATCCAAATCGTTGTTTTCATACATGTTTAATAAATAAAATATTTTTCGTAAAATCGAAAGCAAGATTATGAAGCCCATGACTTAAATAGAACATGTGATTAATGCCCAATCATCCAAGTCATCATTTTTCGACATATTCAATGAACACAATGATTAAGGCCCAATCATCCAAATCATTGTTTTCACACATTTTTAATAAATAAATGAAACATTGTGAGTAAGATACAAAACAAGATGATGAAACCCATCTATGTATATATTTGTTGTACTTGATGAATCATTGATTTCATTTTAACTATTCATTTCAACCCACTTTGATATATAATCTTCCACCTTTTATTTGTCCATGGACTATTTGTCTTAAAATGACCAAATAACAAAACAATCAACTACATGTAACATATTTTGAACACGAAAATATGAAGTGTGGGAGAGGCAAAGAGAAAGATGAAAAACATATTAATATGTAAAAAAATTATTAATTGTGAGAGAAGATAGGATGAGATTATGAAGTTGAAGAAGAGGTATTTCAATTTATATTTTGAAAGAACATTTTCATATGAAAATGAAGTAATTATCGGTTAATGATTTTTTTCATAATATGTTATAGTAAAAATTGGGAAATAACAATGAAAATAACTAAAAAAATATATTTTCTAATTAGAAGTAATTATTCAAGCTACATACACAATTTATTATAATATGGTAAATATGGTGTATAAGGATGACACTTAGTAACTCTTATTAGCTTCTCAAATATATAGCTTTTAGTTATGAAAACCTTGAGGCTCTTCTATCGTCGGGGCATGTTATTTTTACTTTAAAATATAATGCATATGTTTTTGTTAAGATGTCACTTTAATATGTGATACCCCTCATATTGACATGAGTGGAAAATGGTCTTATCTAGATTGATGTGATGATTCTAGCCTTCCAAATGTTGGGATATTGGTGGAGGTTGCTTCAGTGGTGCATATTTGTCTTCATCATGGTGATCACATAGTCACATCATAGTCACTTTCAATTTGACTTTCATGGTTAGAACATGAGCATACTCTAATGTCGTAATGTACTTACCTAGTGTTCTATGTGATTTCCATAATTTCACCTAGCCAAATTGTTATTCTCAATCATTTAATCACATTTTCCTATGTAAATTCCACTTCATACAAACATTTTCAGTAGTTTCCACCATTTTCCTAGGTGATTTATGTATCACAACACATATTGACCTTTCATCTAAGTAAAATTCACTTTCATACCCACATTCCACTTCACTCCATTTCCTAGGAGGTGCATGGTACTTTTTTCCTATAATTCCCTAATTTATAAACCTTATTAACCTCTAAAATCTCATATTTTCTATTATTTCCAATGTGAACACACCTAATTAGTTCATGATATTTTTATTTAAATCCTAAACCTTAGGTTGAGTTCCTAAGTATTGGCCTATTAGTACATTGTTGATCTAATCCCTCATTAATTCCTTTTTCTTAAGTTTTGCTTGCTAATATGTCACTTTCTGTTATAACTTAAAGTCCATGTGGTACACAAGTGACTAGGAATTTTCCCTTGGGCACATATGTTGAAGAAAAACAAAAGGTAAAAATCCAATTCGTCCTAGCCTCAGTTTAGGCTTGTTCACACGTACTAAACCTCATTCATTCTTCATCATTATCTTTTCGCACAAGGTTTGAGGAGTTAGTTGAATCTTGAGTCGGCTAGGGAAGCTATTGCCCATGCACCTTAGGGTTTTGACCCTCCACTTCATCAATCCACCTCATCCACCTTATCCATTCATGCACACATCCCTAGGTGGTGCGCTCTACTATGAGGACATATCCACTTTTTTCATAACCTTGTTCATACCTTGCACACATGTGAAGTGACTAGTGATGGTTTGACTTGGTCATAACGCACCTATCTGCACACATTTTGAGATCTCATCGATTTGATGAAAATCCATTTTCACAAGTGTTGATCCGGATTTATGTATGAACACAATGAAATGCAGAAATACACATAAACATAGAGATGCAGCGGAAATAAGACTTCATTTCATTAATAACAAATGACTGAAATATGTTTACAGACAGAATGGAAATAAACTAGCTAGGGCGTTGGTAGCTTATCTCTGAGAAGAGATGTGGCTGCTACTCGCATCCGTGAGAAGATGATTACAATGAGGATCTAGAGGCCTTTTTACAATAGACGAGAATGCCAAAAGTCATAGACATCCAAAAAAAGCTAACCCTAGGAGATGAAGTGCCAAAAGTCATGTGGGCCCCGTTTGGGTAAGCTAGTACATCAACTTCCCGGGGTCGTAACTTTTGCATACGATCTACGTTTTAGGCGTGTGATAGCTCGTTGGAAAGGTATCGTCAAGGAGATTCATTTTGGGGGCTCAATTATCCCTTCGACTATCATTAAGAACCTATATCTCAAAAATACCTTCATTTAGGCCCTCAAAATGGCCCCGGAAGTTAAAACCTGCTAAAAATAGTAAATTGCCAAAATTGCCAAAAAATTGTTTTGAGCTAGTCAGAAAAGGTGGGTGGCCACCGATATCCACCTGGATCAATCCTCCCTCCTTAGGAAGCAATGGTCCCCATTGCGTTGAGTTCCTCAATGAGATGAGGAAACTTCTGTTGAACTTGGTCCCTGGTGAGACATTTGCCTTGGTGAAGGAGTTGGCCTGCTTTGACAACTCGATATAGCGGTATCCTTTGTTTTCAGGTGTGCCTGATCTATGTATCCATGATCTGATCAATTCTGGCTTGTTCCATGCCGTCTAGATTTAACTCTGTTGGTGTGAGTTGTTCTGCCATGTCGGATGTGTCTAGTAGAGGTGGAAAGTAGGGCCGAAGGCGGTCCAGATTGAACACTGGGTGCAGACCAAGGAATGGTGGAATGATGAGCTCAAAGGCATTTTCCCCTACAGCCTTGGTGAGGGTGTATGGCCCATATCGAAGTGGAAGAAGCTTGCGGTGGGGTCCAGTGAGGTGTTCCTTTTGCAAATGCAGCCACACTTTGTCACCCACTTGGAAGTTTTATGGCACCCGATGTTGATCATGTCGTTGCTTGTACTTAGCATTGGCTCTATCCAAGATGTCATGAACCTGTTGGCGGATGTGTTGAATGTGCTCAACGAATTTGTTTGCCTTATCTGCCTCAGACTGGACATGAGTTGAATCTTCCTGAGTAGCCACAAATGGCATGGCTATGTCAATGGGACATAGTGGCTGGAATCCCAAGCCCACTTGAAAGGGGTTGTGGCTAGTTGAGCTATGGA
>ML780135.1:598109-609594 GCA_009831015.1 Picea engelmannii | reverse complement strand
TCAGTTCTCTCATACTTACCGGGTACCTCGAAGGTCCAGGCGGTTGACCAAACACTTACATCCCGAGAGGATATTCTTCCTACCCTTAAAGAGAACTTGGTCATGGCCCAGAATAGAATGAAGTAGCAAGCAGATCAAGGTCGCTTGGAACGTCAATTTGTAGAAGGGGATCAGGTGCTTCTGCGACTACAACCATATAATCAAACTTCCCTCAAGGCCGAGCAGTGTCAGAAGCTAGCACCGAAATTTTATGGCCCTTACACAGTTCTCAAACGTGTGGGACAAGTTTCATATCAGTTAGCTCTGCCCAGTCAGTCGAAGCTACATCCAGTTTTTCATGTTTCATGCTTGAAGAAGGTGATTGGAACCAGGTGCCAAATTCAAACTAACCTTCCAGAGTTAGCTGAAGAAGGATCCATTTGGCTACAACCAGAAGCAGTTTTGGACCAGCGTGAGCATCGCCTACATTAGAGAACCATCAAGGAAGTGCTAGTATAGTGGAAAGATATGACTCCAGCAGATGCCACTTGGGAACCAGCTACCATTCTGCAACAATTTCCACATCTCAAGCCTTGAGGACAAGGTTGTTTTTAAGGGGGAGGACATGTTAAGGTCCTAACCCACACATAGGTATATCAATGTATTCGTATGTAATAAAGGTCAATATTAATAAGACCTTTCAATAAAATAGAATAAGGCGTATGTAAGAAGACCTAATAGAAGCTTCCGCTTCTAGAAGGATCTTCCTCTAGATGCTTCTCTTAATAGACATATTTAGTATAGATAAGGGGCGAGGGTATGTGAACCCTAGCTTGGATATTATTGTAATAGAGTGTTTCTCGACTGGAGGTTGCCCCCTCGAAGAGGCTTGTGAACATTGCTATCTGATTCAAAGTGCTATTTCTGTTGCTATTTCGTATATCATTTCTGTGTATTGTGAAGATTATGTTGGATATTTTACTGTTATTATGTCATTTCTAGCATTTCATTTATGTTCTGCATATTTTATATATCTGGTATCTTGCAGTCCAGCTCTAAAACATTTAATATGTTCTTTAATTTTGATCTTTTCAATATATTTGCATGATATGCCCTTCTTAAATTCCAAATCATCTCTTCAAAATGTGCCCTAATGTGCTGAGTTTTCTTTCACTTGCACTCGACGACGATGATCTTGCATCATACTCCTCTGGACAAAAATTCATGAACTCATGTCAAGGAGATCCTCTACTGACTTTCCATGCTTCTGGATATCTTCTTTATTTACCCAACTAACATCCTCTATTGGGTGTCCTTTCCACTTTACCAAATACTTAAAATAAGTCTTTCTTCGAGTCTTCTTGCCAACTCTCTGATCTATGATCTTCTCCATCTTTGGATTTTATGCTACAAACATTTGTTTCTTCCAATGGATCTCTTTCTGATCTTTTGAACCTCTGGTGTCATATTCCCTATAAGGATACAAGTATCAAATGTTGAATATGGGTGATATACCCACATCCTCTGGCAGCTCTATCTCATAAGCATTTTCACCAAATTTTCTTAGGATCTTGCACGGTCCTATCTTCTTCAGTTTAAGTTTGTTGTATGTTCCCCTTGGGAACCTTTCCTTTCTGAGATGTGCTAGAAATTGATCTCCTACAAATTGGATTTCTCTCATATGCTGATAAGCGTTGTGTTTATATTCGTTGTTGTTGTTTTGCAACTTCTCTTTGATCTAATTATGAAGCCTTTGCATTTCTATAATGAACCCTTCTGCTCCAACACTTCTGAATTCATTCTGCTCCAGATCTCTTAACTATAATACTCCTATTGGCTTCATCCCATATACTATCTACAATGGGATTTTTCCTGTACTTCTGTTTTGTGAGTCATTGTATGAAAACTCTACTTGTGACAAAATTTGATCCAACTGGCTATGATGTTTAGTGACCAGACTCCTCAAACAATTTCCTAAATTCTGATTTACCACTTCAATCTATCCTTCCGTTTGAGGGTGATATGTTGAACTAAAAGACAGTTTTGGCCCCAGCTTCTTCCATAATTTTCTCCAGAACTGACCAACAAATTTAGTGTCTTTGTCTGAGACAATACTCTTGGGAAATTCATGAAGTCTCACAACTTCCTTGAAAAACAAATTTGCAATGTGCATTGCATCATTGATTTTTTTCCATGGGATAAAGTGTGCCATCTTTGAAAATCTATCAACTACCACAAATATGGAATCACTTCCTCTCTCTTTCCTTAGAAATACCAAAACGAAATCCATGCTTATTTCATCCCAAGGCCTATCTGGAATAGGCAATGGTTGATACACTCCAGTGTTATGTTTCTTTCCTTTTGCATACTGGAAAATATTACATTTTTTTTAAAAACTTATTCACCTCCGCCCTCATACTTGGCCAATCGTATGAATTTCTCAACTGTGAGAATCTCTTGTCATGGCCAAAATTTCTTGCTAGACCTCCACTATGTTTTTCTCTAAGCAGATTCTCTCTCATTGAGCACTTTGGTATGCACAACTGACAACCTTTAAACAAAAATCCATCTTGAATCAGATACTTTGTCCACTGTCTTCTGTCTCTGAGCACAGGATATTCACATGCTTCATATGCTTCTTTAAAATCTGGGTCATCACAATACATCTCCTTAAGGTGTTCAAACCCTAAGTTTTTCACTTGAAATTCCTGCAGAATCAGACATCTCCTACTCAATGCATCAACAACTTTGTTATCATTACCAGAAATATGTTTAATGACAAAAGTGAAATTTTTCATAAACTCTATCTACTTAGCATGTCTTTGATTCAATTTCTCCTGTCTGGTTATGAATTGTAAATCTTGATTATCGCTATACAAAACAAGCTCTTTTGGAACAAGGTAGTTCCTCCATTTATTCAAGGCTTGAATTATTGCATAAAAATCCTTATCATATGTGGATTAATTTCTCTTAGTATCATTCAAATTCTCACCGAAATATGAAACATGCCTATTATCTTGGCTCAAGACTACTTCAATTACAACTCCACTAGCATCACATCTTACTTGAAATGTATTCTCGAAATCTTGCAAGACTGGAAGCGGTCATTCTGTTATCTTCTCCTTTAATATCCTGAAAAATTTCTCAGCGTCTTATGTCCACTTAAAATACTTTTGTCTCTTATTCACCGTATCTAATATTGGTGCACAAATTCCACTGAAATTTCTAATGAACTTTCGATAGAAACTTTCTAATCCATGGAAGCTTCTCTCCTCAAATATGCTTCTTGGCGATGGTGATTCTCTTATTTCTCTCACCTTCGTTGGATCCATCTTCAATTCATTTGAAGTGATCACAAAACCCAAGTAAATGGGTTATGTCTTCATAAAAGAGGACTTCTTCAGATTTATCAGCAACTTCTCCTACTGCAATCTTCTCATCACTAATGTTAAGTTCCTTAAATGATATTCTTTAGTTTTACTAAATACTAGTATATCATCCAAATATACAATCAAAAACTTACCAATGAAATCTTTCAATACCTCATTCATCAACCTCATAAAAGTACTCAAGTCATTTCTTAAGCCAAATGGCATAAGAAGCCATTCATACAACCTTTTGCTTGTTTTCAAGGTTGTTTTCCATTCATCACCTTCTCCCATTCTTATCTAGTGATATCCACTTTTCAAATCTATCTTTGAAAAATAATGTGCTCCACTCAAACAATCAATTAAGTCATCCATCCTTGGTAAACGAAATTTGTACCTTATGGTGATCATTTTTATGGCTCTTGAGTCTTTACACATTTTCCATCCTCCATCATTTTTCAGACTTAACACAGTTGGTACTGCACACAGACTCAATCTTTCTCTAACCAAACCCTTGTCCATCAAATCTTGTACTTGTCTCTTTAGCTTCTCATTTTCTTGAGGTGTCAATATATATGCTTATTTGTTCAACAGACTTGCTCCTGGTATTAGATCAATGTGATGGTTGATACTCCTTATGGGTGGAAATTATCTTGGTAACTCATCCACTACTATGTCAACAAAATTCTCTAACAGCTCCTGAACTTCTTCAGGAAGATCCTCCATAGAAGTACTTATAAGAAAAACTCCAGATTTCCTCACCACAACAAATTGCATCTCTTGTTCCTTCTTAACTTCACTCAGGATTTCCTTCCCACTCATGAGAAGTATACTTGTGTTGGATTCTTCCTTTACTTTCTTCTCCTCTATTGGTGGTAACATGTGTGTCCTACCATTCTTCTCCAAAGTATAAGTATGTTTTCTCCCATCATGAATGAAATTCCTGTCAAAATTCCATTGTCTTCCCAACAAAACATGACATACATCCATGGGAATCACATCACACAAAATCTCATCTCTATATCCTCCTATCTTAAATTCAACTCGGCATTGTTTAGTTACCATTACCTGGTGTCCTTTCTGCAACCATGAAACTCTATATGGACTCGGATGTGCAGTTTTCTCGAGCTCCAATTTCTCCACCATCTTTGTGGATACTAATTTATCAGTGCTCCCACTGTCAATTATCACCTTGCATTCCCTATATTTAGTCTTGCACGAAGTTCTAAAAAAACCATTCCTCTGCACTGGCTTTTTCACTTCCTTGTCTGGCTCTATCTTCAAGAGAATTGTCTTGATCATCAAAGATATCCCATCTTTTTCACCTTCTGTGTCAACATTGTTCTTCTGTGCTTCCAAAATATGAGCTTCAACTCCTCATTCTTTCTTTCTCTTGGTGCATTCCCAAGACGTGAACTTGTTTTTCCACGGGCATAACATTCCACTTCTCCTCCTCTGCCTCTTCCTCTTCCTTGATGAAAATAGGTTCTTCCACCATACTGTCTCCCTCGGGAACATCCTCCTCTTTCTAAGTGACTATGTGGTTTTCCAGTATCCACCTTGGGCTTATGTGCCTTGTCATGGTCAATTCCCTTACCTTTGTTTAAACTTCTCCATCTGCTTCATTGGCTCTATTTTCTGTCCAGCTTCTCCTCTGCCTTCAGTGAAATCAGATAATCATCCTCCACTGTCCTTACTATAATCATGTTGATTTCATCCTAGATTTCATATATTAGGCCATTTATATATCTGGCAACCTTTTCATCATCTTTCTCTCTCTGTCCAACTCTTATGTTCAGTTTGTAAAACTCCTTTTTGTACTCTTTCACTGTCATCCCCTTCCGTCTCAGCTTCTGCAACTTCTTGAACAGATTTACTGATAGTCTTTGGGTATGAATTTATCTTTTAACTTGGCTACCATTCTATCCCAATTCTTGATATTTTTCTTTCCTTTACATCTTTTGTCAACTTGCACTTCATCCCACCACAACCATGCATGTTCTTTCAACCTGGTGACAACATGTTTCACCTTCTTCTCCTCATTGACATCTTCATAGTCGAAGTACTTGTCCATGGCTCTTATCCAATCCAACAATTCCTCAGCATCTCAATTTCTGTCATACATCGAGATGTCTATCTTTGCTCTAGATCCCAACTTAACTACAGCTTTCAATAAGCGTTCTTCTGTAGCATCCTCTCCTATAGCTTCCTCAACTTCCACTTCTTCGTTATTTGCATCAATGATGTCTCCAACATCAGGTTCTCTCCTTTTCATTATCTCCATATCATCCAACCTTGTGCAAAGTTATCCAATCTCCCTTTCCACAACTCGATTTTATACACGTGGCTCTGCACGTCTTCGAGCTGGCATTATGCTAAACTTTCTCATTCACACATCTACCACTTGATGTATATGATACCACTTGATGATATCATGATATCTCCTCTTGCCTGCATAAATCAATTATGTGGGTCTGATACCACTTGATGGTATAAACCAATATCCTTTATCTCATGCCTGCTACCTGAAATAAGAAATAGGCTCTGATACTACTTTATGCATGCCCCCCTTCTCTCCTGGGGTTCTGCGACCTCCTGGTCAAGGATATTCAATTAGCTGAGTCGAATTATCTCCTTGAACCTCCAATAGACCCTAAAAAAATTTACGCATCCCCCCCATTTTGTTACCATGCAGGATTAATTCACCTGCGACCCTGCTCTCTGGCACTTCTAGTTACACAGAGCATGAGCGCTAACTCCTTCGCTAGGATATTCTTCTCATATGACCATGGGATATGAACTTAGGCCATCCCCCTTCATAACTTCATGCTTCAGTGCTTTGAATGCAGTTGGTTCCTTTCTATCCAAGCTTTGAACCACGAACTCACTTGGACAGTCGAGGGTTCTCATTTCCCCAACAACCAACGACTGGGATCTATTTAGGATTTCGACGTTCAGGGATCCGAATGTCTCAACTTATTTTTCTCTGAAATAATTTATCACCAAAGTGACAGAGATGATACCACGTGTCCACGTGATCAACGGTTAGGATCTAGCTTAACTTCCTCCCAGATGCATACTTCTGGATCCCATGATCTGACAACGTGTGTCCTCCTTCAATCTACAACCACGATCTTCTTTGCTAGCTCAGCCTTCGGGATTTTTGGATCACTCTGTCTTCTCCTCTCCTCCAAAGGATTCTTCCTCCGAAGCTCATGGATCTCTTCCATGTTTATTCTCTGGATCCAATGATATAGATCTCCCCACCTTCCGTGACTTTGCGAAAATGAACTTTTTCTTCGTACAAAACTTTCAGAGATCTAATTTTTGGAACTCTCCAATATATTTCCACATATCCTCAATTCAATCAATCACTAAGGATTAATTCAAAGCTTGAGGACCTTGCGATCCCCGCTACTCAATACTTCAGAACACTCTGAACCACGAAGTGCCGAGAGACTCCACAACTAACCTCCATGCAACTCTCCCAGATCTGATGATATGGAACGATCCCGCTTCCTCCTAGATGGATCTTGATCATTAATTTGGATAATATTCAAGGACTCCTCTCTATTGAATAATTCTCATCGCTACCTCTTCTGAGCTTATTCTTCCTTGAACACTTTAACTCCTCAAAACGTTTTCTTCAACACTTGGTTGAAATTGACCCTGTGCACACCTTGCAATAGATCTTTCTCCATGACTTGAATTTTGATGGGCGACTGTGCACTCCTTGCAACAGTTATTATAAGGCTCAATTGTTCCCCTTGAACAATATGACTCTGAGTACGTTTCTACCTACACACACCTTCAAGCTACCCCTCCTAGATTTCTGAGTCAAAACGGACTCTGTCGACGCACACCTTGTGGACACTTATGCACTCCTTGCAAACAAAAGTTTCACGTTATCTCTTCTGAGCTTTTGAGTCGAAATAGACTCTGCCAACGCACAACTTGCGGACACTATGAACTCCTTGCACAGGATCATAGAAGAGAAACAATTGAAACTTATCTAATATCTCACAAATTCATACATTCAACCACGTAAATGCATTCATAACATAAGAGCAAGTAATAATAGAGAATTGGAAATTAACAGAAAGCCTATCATTCATTTATTCAGATCTAGACACATTAACTACAACAACATACATTTGGAACAAATCTTCTCTGTTATATTCATTCAAATGCTATATGTACATGGGCTCATACATGCTCTTTAGCAACAATAACCTTCATCTAAATTGTAACAACTCTCAACAACAATAAACTTCAGCAGCCTCATTTGGGAAACAATACATTTTTTATACAAGAGGGGTCATAGAGCTTTTCCCTACGACTACCTTAGTGATATCTTATCGAAAGAAAAAATTTCAACTACTAAGGATTTATTACAATAAATATTTGAGACAAAGATATAAGAGCAAACGCATCAAATCTGTACTGCAATCTACCACATTAAAATAAAATACATTCGCCATCGATCTCACGCGATGGTCCAGCTCTAAAACATTTAAGATGTTCTTTAATTTCTATCTTTTTAAGATATTTGCGTGATATCCCCTTCTTAAATTCAAAATACATGATAATGTGTTGAGTTGTCTTCCACTTGAACTTGATGATGATGCTTATGCATCATTAACCATGGTCGACATTTATTGTCCATGACACTCACCATGGTGATAGTTAAATTTTCTATACCTCTATTCACTTTGGTTTAGTGTGGTTGGCTATGGTTGACCATGGATGATCATAAATTTCACTATGGTTGACCTTGGTTGAATGTGGTTGACCATGGTTAACAATGGTGAACCATGTTTGAAAATGTTTGTCCATAGCTTACCATGGATGGCCATAACAATGGTTGACCATGATTAGGGATGGAATTCACCATGTTTGTCCTTAACTATGACTATGATTGACCATTACCTTAACTATGGTTAACTATTGTTGATCATGACCAAGAGTATGGTCTACCATGGTTGACTATGGTTAACTATGGTTGAACTTGATGTGGACTAATGTTGATTATGGTTGATCATGGTTGATTATGGTTGATCATGACAATGGTTGACTATGGATAACCATGGATGACTATGATTGACCATGCCCATGGATGAATTTCATAGACCATGTGGAACTCATTATGGTGGTTCATGTTGATTCTGTTTAAACATGGTTTACTATGGAACTATCATATTTTGATGTTGATCATGTTTTCCTTGTCACATTGTGACATAATGTTTTGTTTGTCACATGATATTGTAAGGTCATGGTCATAACATTATGATGTAGGGTTTTTGTGTGTGACATAATGACATTGGAATAGGTATATCACATTCCAACAGTGGGTTATGTTTGTCACATTGCGATGTCAGGAAATGTTCGTTTCATTGCAATGTTGAGATATGTTTGAGACATTGTGGCATTGGGTGTGTACATCACATTGTGACAATCGACTATGTTTGTAACATTGTGATGTTTGGAAAAGTTTATCATATTGTGATGTCGGTATATTTGCATCACATTGAACCGTGAGGATATGTTCGACACATTGTGAGGACAGGGATATGCTCGTCACATTATGAGGAAGGGCTTATGTTTGTCATATTGCAATGTTACATTGTTCATCGGATAATGATATGACTATGTTATTCACATTGCAAGGACATGGATATGCTCATAACATTGTGACGACATGGATTTGCTCATCACATTGCGATGACATGGATATGCTCATCACATGGTGATGACATGGCTATGTTTGTCACATTGCAACATTGCATTGTTTGTTAGATTGTGACGTTACTATGTTCATGACATTGCAACAATACTATATATTCATCACATCGCAACATTACTATGTGTGTCACATTGCAACCTCTGGTTTTGCTCGTCAAATTGCAACATTGAGTTTTGTTCATCACATGAAAAGGTTGGTTTGTGTTTGACATATTATGAAAATGTGTGTACATCACATTGGACAATGGGCTATGTTCGTCACATGTGACATTTGGAAATGTTTGTCACATTGTGATGTTAGTATATTTTCTCCACATTGAAACGTGATGATATGTTTGACACATTGCGGGGACATGGATATGCTCATCACATTGAAAAAAAGAGCTATGTTCGTCAGATCATGGCGTTAAACTATTCCTCGAAATTTGATGTTACTATGTTCGTTAGATCGTGACGTTAAACTATTCCTCGAAATTTGATGTTACTATGTTCATCACATTGCGACGACAGGGATGTGCTCATCAAATTGTGATGACATGGCTATGTTCATCACATTGCGACTTCACACTGTTTTTTACATTGTGACGTTACTATGTTCATCACATTGTGATATTACTATATCCATCACATAGCAACATTACTATCTTTGTTACACTACAATGTCTAGTTTTGTTCATCAAAGTTCAACATTCAGTTATGTTCATCACATGACAAGGTTAGTTTGTATTCAACATATTACAAAAATGTGTGTACATCACATTGTGACAATGGGCTATATTTGTCACATGTGATGTTTGGAAATGTTTTTCACATTGTGACGTTACTATATTATCATGACATTGCAACGTCTAGATATGTTTGACACATTGTGAGGATAGGGATATGCTTGCCAAATTGCGACGAAAGGGCTTTGTTTATAATATTGTGATGTTACATTATTTGTCAGATTGTGATGTAACTATGTTTGTCACATTCCAGCAACAAGGATATGCTCATCACATTGTGATGACATGGCTATGTTCGTCAAATTATGATGTTTCACTATTGGTCATATTGTGTTGTAACTATGTTTGTCCCATTGTGACAACAGGGATATGCTCATCAAATTATCATGATATGGGTATCGTAATAATGTTATTATGTTTCATTGTTGGTCATATTGATACATTACTATGTTCATCACATTGTGACATTACTATATTCATCACATTGCATCATTCCTATGTTCATCACGTTGCTACGTATGATTTTGTTTGTCAAATTGCAACATCGAGTTATGTTGGTCACATGGAAATGTTGTTTTGTGTTCAAGACATTACAAAAATGAAGTTATAGCCAAGTTTTAAAAAAAAAATAATGAAGTGTTTCCTTTGTTTGAAAAATAGGAACCTTGAACTAATGCAATGGATTACAAAGAAGAAAATTTAGAATCACACTTCTTCTAAGGACATTAATAGCAAATGATCTTGAACTTTACAATTATGATTCTGACTTGTTCTAAATACATTTATAAAAAATCATCTTGAACTTTGTAGATGATAAATTACACTTGTTCTAAGGACATGGTTAGTAAATCTATTTGATTTGTACTTGTTCTAAGGACATTGATAGTAAATCATTTAATAACTTTTAATAAGAATAAGAATCAGAATAAGAATAATCTAATATTATGATTTACTCCTATTATTACATTATTGCTATGATTTACTCATATTAGTCCATTACTCCTATTATTCTACAAATAAATATTTTTTTAAAATTTAAATATAAAAAATTTGCAATTATTTTAAATTTAATTTAAATTATTTGCAATGAATTTGTAATTATTATTTAAATTGAATTTAAATTATCTTTTATTATTTTTATTTTAGTGTGATTCTTATTTAAATTATTTTTTTAATTTCAATTATTATTTGAATTGATTATGCTATTATTATTCTAATTTAAATTAAATTATTATTTTATTATTATTTTAAAATAAATATTAATAAAAATAGCCAAAATCTCATCCTTTTCTAACCCTAACCCTAATTACAATTAAGATAAGAAAAAATTCTCATGACCTCCATAGTGAAAAAGGGCATCGGTCAATTTCTAAAACGCCATGCGATGAAAGAGACTGTCACCTTTGTGACACTAAGAAGGTTGAAGATAAAAACACTTTCTCTTAGATTGTCCATCCTATACCCATATTAGATCTCATTTTCAAAATAGTTTTCACACTCCTAGCCTTCCTAACCTTTTAACTCAACAAAAGTATGGTGATCTTGGAAAACTTCTCTCAATGCTTTTCCAGCAAAAAAACAAAATTCTAAAGAATCACAAGTAATCACTTAGCCTCTTAAGGTCTAATAGATTAATTCGCTCTTAGTGGATTTTAATCATCATCATCATAA
>ML780135.1:564130-584267 GCA_009831015.1 Picea engelmannii | reverse complement strand
ACCTACAATAATGGGTATCATGCATCATTGAAGATGAGCCCATTCGAAGCGCTTTATGGAAGAAAGTGCAACACTCCAGTGAGCTGGGATAATCCAGCTGACAAAGTAGTAGTTGGGCCTGAACTGCTCAAAGAGATGGAAGATCAAATGATAAAAATTGAACGGAATCTGAAAGCTGCCCAGGATAGGCAGAAAAGTTATGCTGATAGTAACAGAAACCATATAGAATTCAAAGTGGGTGACCATCTTTTCCTGAAAGTGAAAACTAACAGGAGTTCCCTGAAGCTGCGAAGTTGCGCCAAGTTGGCAGCAAGATTTTATGGGCCATTTGAGATCCTGGAAAGGATTGGGCCAGTTGCATATATGCTTGCATTACCTGCATCTATGACTGTACATAATGTGTTTCATGTTTCACTTCTTAAGAAATATGTACCTGATGCTAATCATGTTATCGATTGGATTGTGATTCAGGTGGAACCAGAAGGTGTCCTACAAGTGCATCCTGTGCGCATATTGGACAGGAAAAGAAAATAGCTTTGGAATTGAGCTATAGAGCTTGTAAAGGTCCAGTGGACCTGGTACGGTCCTGAGGACGTGACATGGGAGCATGCAGATGTTATGCGGGCAGAGTACCTGCATCTTTTTGAAATTTTTTGAAAAGCTTGCAGGTGCTATGTAAAGTTGCATTGAGGACAGTGCAAAAATAAGGGGAGGGGGATTGTAGTGTCCCCAAGGCCGAGCCCCATTACAAACCATGTTCTGAAAGAAATTGTAATTATATTTTATAGGCTGGTGAGCCAAGTTTTTATAAGTTGGAGGCTTATGTGTTTATTAGGCCAGGGAGCCTGTTGTTGTATATGAAATCATGCAAAACAATTAATAAAATATAAACACCGTCGGGTGCAGACCGACCATGATGAATGAGTGAAGGGGGACTAAGCATCCATAGAGAGGGTAAGGAATTAGGGGCTGGAAGGTGGGAAAGGGGCTAAGTGCTTAGCCTAGGGGGGGTTAAGCCTGGGAATAATATTTTAATATTATTCCAAAAGAACATGTGCATTTTATGTTTTAGTTTTATCCTAATTTTTGGCAAGGGAAGACGTACATGGGTGATGCGTGCATGTGGAACGCGTGCAGTTCCATGGGTGACAAGTGTCAACCCTGATGCATGCGAATAAATGACCAGGGTGAGCCATGAGAAGGGTTCCTCCTCCATTCTATGGGGGGGTCTAAACGCGTACAGATCCCTAGATGGTACGAACAACCTGACTCCTGTAGAGAACATTCAGGCATCCCTATGATTTGAAAATTCTGTGTCTGGTTCTGAGAAAACCCGTGTGTGCATTCCCTATTCCGAAGCCATGACCCTGAACCATTCCACCATTGTTGAGTTTGTTTGAGAGGTCATGTTTGTATTTCCAGTTGGCTATGGTGACCACGCAAAGTTGGACTGTGCCTGGTTTGATGGCCAGCGCGAGTTGTGATTGAGCCTGTGTGGGATCTCTCTCTAGGTGAGGGAGGTGGATGTTGTTGGAAGAGGTTCTTCCAGAGAGTGTCCAGGACCAGCTTCAGGCTATGAGACTTCCTGATTCGACCTGTTTCCGAGACCCAGAGAGGGAGGTTAGCACCGATGGACTGTGCTTGTGAAGGTGTACACTCCCGGGCGGAATAGGCATGTGGGGAATGAAAGTCTGGAAGTAGTGGGCGTAAGGTGGCATCCTGGGAAGAATCCTTCCATATTTTCTATGTTGTTTTCCTTGTAACCTCAGCCTAGCCTAGGATTCCTTTCCTTGAGGTGGAGCTTAGTCCTAGCTCAGGGGTGACCCATTGCTGAGCTGATGAGTAGTGCGGTCTAAGGCTAGGAGGTTCGTGGAAGGCCTGCACTTGGTTGGTGGAACTGCCACTGTTTCAAAGATAAGTACCAGATGATTCTTTAATTATGTTTTTGTATCTCTGTGTATTATAATTATCATGCATTCTGTTGTGCATTTGGATTACTGTTATTACCATGGATTATTTATGTTGGTAATAATTCTTATGCTTACTCTGAGCTTAATTGAATCTCTTGATTAAATGCATATGGATTATATAATGCATGTATGAGTCATGTAAAAGGTGTATACAAATTGGTAACAAAGAGCGTTAAAAACCTTAGTAGCAGAAAAGGTGCGCTACAAATTAATTGAAATGGTGATTGATTAAACACCCAAGTTAATATCATGTTGTGTGAAGTACCAACCATATCCTTTTTCTACAGGTGAATGAGCATGGGAATTTCATGCAAGGTGACTATACCACGATTCAACATGTGTGTCCTCATTACTTCATAGATTCCTTCATAATAAAAAGGGGTAAGAGGATTATCCCAAATAAAAAATTTAATGTTTATTTTCATCATTTAGTCAAGGTATTGGAACTCTTTTTTGGCCTTTAGTATCTCTCGTGATTCCTTCTTCTAAAATGAAAACTACATTTTCTAATCTATCCACTTTTCCATCCATTGCTCAGAGAACATGATAATATTCAACTTTATTAAATATCACCACGTCTTTATTGATTCCTAGAATTGTGTTTGAAAGGGTTCTTTGACTTTTCCTAGGACCTTTTCTCAAGGTTTTGATTATCATTTTTAAGTCTCCGATGGAAATTAGTTTTCTATATAACATTTCATTTATTAGTCTCAATCCCATAAACAAAGCTTCAGCTTTGAGACCTCGAGAAAAAAAATTATCTTTTTTCTTCAAGATAGCTATAATGACCAACATGAATTAAAAAAAAATAAACATTTTGAAATATTACCATAACACATAATAGTGTTTGACAATTATGTTTAAAATTTCAAGTCTAGGATCATTTTTATATCACCAAATTTTTTTCTCATGACACAAGAATGTCTACTCTCACTTTATCTTGTAGGTTGGACATAACAATTACCCATTGTGTTTGTTCACCAACACAACTCTCTATTCTTTACCATTTCAAATTAATACCTCTCAACATGAAAAAATTAAAAAAAAATGTACTTCTTTTATAACAATGAGTATTTCTTAAGCCCATCTGCTAAACAAAAGTTTATTCCCTCTTATTTTCCCATGTTGGCAAGATCTATCAAACATTGAAAACATGTACTACAAAATCATAAAATTCAATTCTCTTTGCCTGTGCTATTGTAGTTATTGGTTTCTCAACAAATCCCCCATTTTGGAAATTTAAGCAAAATGGATTTCTTAATGCATTTCTCTCTGTGAAATTCTGGTTCTTGATTGTCTCAATAAACCCCCTACTTACAAAATTAAAGAAAAATGCATTTCTTCATTAACCATCAAGATATTACCTTATAGTGATCATGTTATTGTAAAAAATTGAAAGGAAATTACATCTAAAAAAACAAGAAACCTAATTGGAACAAGGTCCTCTTGGAAACATGTTTCCAATGTCCATCCAATAATCTGCGTATTTGACCTTTCCAACTTTCAATTTCCATTATCCCATACAAAGGAGAGCTCCATTCATGGAATTGATTTTGTTGGTATTCTTTCCATTCCTTCCACCACTCCATGAAACTTCTTCCTTCCAAGAAAAAATAATGAGGAAATGTTGCGATCATTGATCATTCTTGTCACATAACCTTCAAACATTTCAAGACTTTCTAGCTTTTGGTGTTGACCTTCTTTGAAATTTTCCAAGTATGTGAAAGCCTCTTATACATGTTCCCAAAAGCATGAGTCTTGAGTGAGGGATGCAATATTTGTTAGACCTCTCTGACCTCTTGAAATGATAACGTTTTCTTTATCTTCCATCCATTTATGAAGAACTATACAACGAGTAGGTATTCCATCTAAGAGATAGTTTCCTTTACCCTTAGACATGTGCTAATAATGTGCAATATCTAAAGGCTCTACAAATCTTGTATAAACAATGTCAACGTTTATCCACTTATCTTGAGATTGGAAATCATTGGGAAACTCATTTGTCTCCCACATTTCAATAATCTCATCCCAAAACCCAACAAGCCTTTCCCTATGCAAATTAGTATCGATATCATAATATGTAATGACATCTTCCTTTTCACAACGCTCTTTATACCACTCAAGCTCTGTCATAATGCATTGTTTCTCACTTTATTCAATTGCCATCTTAGAAATGTTTTTGTTATGCTTGTTTGCAACATCTCTTTCTATTTATAGTGAAATATATGCGTGATCATTTTGCACAAAGTTGAATTCGCCCATTCAAAAACAGGTTTCAAGTCTCAGTTAGTAAGCCAAAAAGGAAAACAAAATTATGAAATGCAGATAAAAGTCAATGTACATTATAATTTAATATCAAACTCTTACACAATAAGAAAATATCAAAACTTTAAGACAAGCTCAGAGGATAGAATTTTTTTTCTTATCAAAGATAAGGAAAACAACAATAAATTCTCGAAAAATACAACTTTCCTATAAACTCTATAAACAATATCAGTTAGTTAGTTGCACTTACAGATTACATCCCGGGATGGGGAGGTGATTATATATATATATATATATATATATATATATATAAGTAACCTAGATCCATGTTAGACATGATAAAAACCTTTAAATCTTTGAAATTAAAATTTCTGTACACACACATGTGTGTGTGGAGAGAAATTTTAATTTCAAATATTTAAAGTTTTTTATCATGTCTAACATGGATCTAGGTTACCTGATAATACTTCTAAGGTATTTTATTTATATGAAAACTAAGTGGAATATTAATTATTGTTTTTTTTGTTTTTTCAAATTTTATTTTAACAAGGAATTTATTATTACTCGAGCACAACACCAGTGGCTTCCAACTGCAATGACATTGTCGTCTTGTAACAATATTCTTCTCCCACTTATGGACTTTTTTATGAAATGATTCAAAATAGAACCATACTCTATATGAATTAAAAAATAGTCTTGTAAGATAATATCATAAGGTTTTTCGTGGCTTTGCATTGTCAAATGAAGAATCTTCAAAAGGGTATTAGAATTATCAATGGAAGTTGTGCCCTCGCCTGAACAAAAAATACAAGTTCCAGAAGGTCAGTATGGACAGAGAACCTCCACACTGAAGGTATGGTTGAGAAAGATATTGGACAAAGAACCTCCACACTGAAGGTCCACATTTGGAACCTAGGCAGTGCCATGACTTAAGTTATTCATTCCTTTTAGACTAATCGTTTTGATGGGTTCCTAGGTAAGGAGGTCCCATGTTAAGACCCAACTCCTAATAATTATAACTGAAAAATCATATCAGGGGTAGGATTTTACACTTATCTCCCAACATTAGTGGCTATGGTTGCGAAATATATTGGACCAGAGAACCTCCAAGAATGTTTGGACAGTGATGAGCCAAGCTTACAAAGTGTTTGAACTTGATATGATGATGGTAACATAAAGCTTTTTTTGTTTTTAAAATTAGTTTTTTCTTATCACAATGTGGTCAACCAATAGGCTATGAGTAAAAAAAATATAAAATACATCTTTATCAAATAAACAAACCTGAGTAATACAATATCAATTCTCCACTTTTACCAATAGACTATGAGTAAAAAATATATAAAATACATCTTTATCAAATTAACATGGAGCATAGTGTATGTTGGCTTTGTAATATAATATGTTCATAAGGAATAAAGTCCAACTCTGTAATTATGTATTGACCATAAATTATCTTGAAAAATGCTCGATAAGCTCAAGAATTTAGTATTAGACACAATGTAGATTAGCCTAGTATTAAACACAATGTAGATTATCCTTGTAATATAGGCTTATCATAAAAAAAAAACTTAAACCTTATTGATACAAGACTTATCATTGAAAAAACTTAAACCTTAATAATACAATACCAATTCTCCACTTTTACCAATAGACTGAGTAAAAAAAAAATAGAAACATCTTTATAAAATTAACATTAGTGTAGGCTGGAATGAAGGATTCCAGAACCGCTTTTCTCAGAGAAACCACAAGCTATAGTTTGTATAGTTCCGACCATTGCAGAGGGAATCATTAGCAATAGAGGAGGGGGTAAGGGGACCCCCTCATACAAACAGATAGTGGTAGATAGAGGGAAAGGGCCAAGGTGCGTAGTATTTAAGGCACCAATGACAGGCACCTCGGGATCAGACCCTGGAATAGGTCAGGAAAGAAACAAGGGGGAAAGTGAATGCAGGGAAGAGGAAGCAAGTGAAACTCATAACGAGAAGCAAGACACAAAGAAGACCAACCGGATTGAAGGGTGTAACCCATGAAAACCCAAAGCAACACTAATACCCAAGGTGGTATTGGAGAATCCATAGACGGAACTCTAGAAAGATCAGATGAAGGCATATGCACTAATTTGCAAATTTATGGGATTATGGCCCACAGAAAAGTGCTACGCAACTGGATCAAATATCACTGGACGCCAAGTGGGGAAGTGGAGCTCCATCTGGGTTCGAAAGGTTTCTTCACAGTGGTATTCATAAACCTGGAGGATAGAGACAGAGTATTTGAAGGAGGGTCATACTTCCATGCATCAGCAAGACTGTACATGCAGCCATGGAAGGAGAATTTCTCCCTAGAAAAAGAGACCTTCAAAAAGGTATCGGCCTGGCGAAGACTCTACTCCCTACCCTTAAACTACTAGTTACCCTCCACTTTCAAAGCGATAGGGAATAAACTAGGGAAATATATAAAGACTGCAGAAGAAACCTTGAAAGGGAGATACACATCCTACACAAGAATATGCATAGATATGGATGTGTCGGGAGCACTCCCAGAAGCAATATGCCACGAATTTAGGGATGAGGAATGGATCCAAAACATCGATTACAAATCCACTTCGGATGCAAAAGATGCCATGAACATGACCACCTGATTAGGGAATTCCCTCTTAATAAAAAGCAGGAAACAGAAAATTCCAAGCCATAGCAGGATGAGGATGGATTTGTTAAACCAAACCCTATAAGTAGAGCCAACAAAAGGAAGAGCAAAGCCCAGGCAGGAAATAAACTAGAAGTCTAGTTGAGCTCGAAAGGAAGGGATAAAACCAATCAAGGGGAAGAGACCAAGAAGGATATGGTGAGAGCTCAGGAACTCTGAGATAAAACACCAAACGAGCCCACCGACCGATCTAACAACCATAAGGAACAAGGAAGATGCGCAACTCCGATGGAAGGAGAAATCAAAGACGACAACACCCCTATGTAAGACACAGAGGGAGAAGTGGAAATGACACCGAACGAAGTAGGAACAAAAGATATGGAACTCAAAGACCTGGTGGAAAGGGAAGGGATAAACCTCATGAACATACTAGAGTAATGGAAAAGACAGGAAGTGGACAATGTACCAATACAACAACTAGACTGCATCCAGTACATGTTCCTCCTAAGGGAGGAAGCTAAAGATAGAGGCCAAATGAGAGCACACGAGGGGCTTGGACACCTAGGAGTCAAATCCTGCGAGGTACAACCACAACTCTCACCCAAACAAATGAGGAGGAGAAAAGGCAGGAAATCCAATAGTGTAGCCTTGCAGGAGCCTGGAGCGCTACTGAAAAAATCAAGTAAGACCAAAAAACTCTTCTCCAACTCCTCCCCACATGTTTAAATGAAGGTTATAACATGGAATATAAGAGGCCTAAACAACCTAAGAAAACAACGAATCCTTAGGAGTATACAAAAACAGGAACAATCGGATCTTTGTTTTATCCAAGAGACCAAGTGTAATACAGAAAGAACGGAAACAATTAGTCAATAACAATGGCACAAGTACAAGATGGTGGACATTGGAGGCTACCAAATGGTAGGAGGCATCCTCACCCTATGGAACCCACAAGTACTAAGCCTAATAGCAGCTCAAGCGAGAAGGCATACCATTATGGTACGCATGCAAATCATTGGGAACACAGAGGAGGTTTTATGCACTAATGTGTATGGACCCTAGGTGCTAGATGATAGGAGAGGAATGTTAAGCGATATACCAGACCTCAAAATCGAGCCAACAACCTCCATTGGATCCTAGTTGGGGATTTCAACATCATCACATCACTTGCAGAGAAAAAAGGAGGGACAAGAAAATTGGATAGTGATGCAGAGGAAATCTCAAAATTCATAGACACGACAAAAATGGTAGATATGAAAACCAAAAATGGCCATTTCACCTGGAATAATAAGAGAATGAGCCAACATCAGGTAGCAACAAGACTCAAGAGATTCCTAGTATCAGAGTCAGTCATTATGCAGGGGATAAACTTATACTGCAACATCCTTCCATGGCGGGGATATGATCATTGGCCAGTGCAACTAGAATAAGGCTTCTAGACCACACCAAAGAACAAACCCTTCAGATTCGAGAAATTTTGGATGGAACACCCGACTTTCAAGGAAAACATTAAACAGTGGTGGAGTGAAGAGAAACCAGAGCAAGGGATGAGGATGTTCAAACTCTACAAGAAACTAAAATATATCAAATACAGGCTCAAGGAGTGGAACAAGGACACCTTTGGAAATAGAAACCAAGCAAAGAAAAACATAGAAGAAAAAATGAAAAAACTCTAGGAAACCTGCATTTTGGAGGGCTACAATGAGAAACAAAAAAAGGAGGAGATCCAAATGACCCATGAATGGGATGAAAAGTGCCCGTAGGAAGAAACTCTCTCGCGATAAAATTCTCGGATCAGATGGCTAAAGGAAGGGGAAAGGAACACCAAGTTCTTTCACAGAACAACCATGGCCAGAAGAGCCCATAACAAAATCTTGAAGATAAGGGACCCAAATGGAATAGAAAGAGAGTCCCATAAGGACATCAAAACAACTCTGGTAAATCACTTCCATGGGATTGACCAGGAACCTAACCAAGATAGAATGAAGGCCATACAAAAGGTGACCCAACATATCCCTCGCTTGGTAATAGAAGAACAAAACAAAAACTTGATCAAGCCCATTGTGAAGGAAGAAATAGACCAAGCACTCCAGAAAATGCCCAATGGAAAATCCCCAGGCCCACATGGGCTCACAGTGGAGTTCTTCAAAGCTTGCTGGGAAGTCATCAAACATGATGTCTACAAGGTAGTGGAAGACTCTAGAAGGTCAGCCTCCATCCTGAAAGCAATAAATGCTACTTTAATAACACTCATCCCCAAAGAAAATGAAGCCAAAACTCTTGATCATTACAGACCAATAGTGCTATGCAATGTGGTGTATAAGATAATTTCCAAGGTTATAGCCAATAGATTGAAACCACTAATACCCACACTGGTGTCACAAGAGAAAGCGTGGTTCATAGAAGGAAGGCAAATAATGGACAATATTATCCAAGCCCATGAACTGATCCACACCCTGAAGCTTCAGAAAAGAGGGGGAATGATAGTACAATTGGACCTAGTGAAATCCTACGACAAAATCAGATGGCACTATATGGTCAGAATCCTGGAAGCCTTCGGCTTCACCCAGCACTAGATCCGATGGATAACCAACCTAGTATCCAGGACAGGATTCTCGCTACTAGTAAACGAAGCCCCTGTCAAACCATATCGGCCCACGAGAGGCATCAGACAAGGAGACCCGTTGTCCCCCTTCTTATTCATCTTAATGATGGAAGGACTCAATCGAAGCATAAAAAGCACAACCACAACAGGGGAAATAAAAGGTATCAAACCTTATGTGAATTGTCCAATTTCCACACACCAACAGTTCGTGGATGATACCTTACTTCATGGAATGCCCATAGTCAAGGAAGCGAAAGCCTACAAATGAATCTTAGATGAGTTTGGGGAAGCCTCGGGGGCTAATATAAACCAATCTAAATCAATTATCTTCTTCTTTAACACCAACCCAGCTATCCAAAGGAATCTAGTCAACATCTCGGGCTTTGAATGCAAAACCCTCCCAACCAAGTACTTAGGCATCCCCCTGACAGACAAAGCCTACAAGATGTCAACATGGGAAGGAATAGTCAACAAGCTTCAAGACCGAGTAAACAATTGAACTTTTAGATCCCTCAACCCGACAGGAAAACTTATCTTAACCAAGTCGGTTCTGCAAGCTATCCCAATGTTTATGATGTCAGTTTTCCCAACCCCAAAGGGAATTCTACAAAAAATAAAAACCATACAAAGGGAATTCCTGTGGTGTGGAGAGAAAACAAGGAAACAATGGGAACTAGTGGCTTGGGAGAAGGTGTGTAAGACAAAGACAAAGGGAGGCCTTGGGCTACATGACCCGCAAGTAGCCAATGACGCCTATGAGGCAAAGCTTTGGTGGATTTGGGTCAATTAAACGACCACGCCATGGGTTAACCTGTGGAAGTCAAAGTACGCCCCAGATATTAGTAACCAGGACAAAATCCACTTCGGAGGCACCAGGGAGGGTTCAACCATTTAGAACTTAGCCTGGCACAACAAGACCTAGATCGAGACACACAACTTTTGGGAAATAAGGAATGAAAGAACCAGCAGATTCTGGGAGGATGCCTGGCAACAAGAACCCAAAATGGAACCACTGGGTCGGGAGGAACTCCAACAGGAGATGATGGCGCAAGGAAAAACCCAAGTTTACCATTACTGGAAACAAGAAGAAGAGCACAACAAATAGAGAATCTAGAACACTCTCACCCCACATACCAGAGACCAGACAACAACAACAGTTAAAGAACTGGAGGAGGAATTGGGGAGAAGGAAAATTGCAGTCACAGATGGAAATGACCAGCTGAGATGGGGGTACAAAGCAGGCAGGGTACTCATTCTTAAAGAAGTACGCCACTACATAACAAACCAGGACCAAGAGGTTGTGGTGTATCATTGGGACAAGCTCTGGAATAGCCCCCAATGGCCAAAAATAAAAATATTCCAGTGGCTAATACTACACAATCGAATCCTAACCTTGGAGAACCTAAAGAAGAGAGGTTTCATAGGCCCTTCAAGATGCCACCTATGTGAAGAAAATAAGGAAACAATGAACCATCTCTTGGATGAATGTCCCTACACAATAGAATTATGGGACTTGGCACAGACATTTTTTGTCAGTCTAATAGGATCAGAGGAAATATTTCCTCAACTATAAACACCTGGAAGGAAAACTACAGCGACAATGAAGAGGTGAATCTTTTTTGGACCCTCACCCCCGGCATGATCATTTGGGAAATTTGGAAGGAATGGAATCGACGCATCTTCAGGAACCAAAGATGGATGTTTGGAAATATCAAGGAAACAATAACGGTACAGAGCCGCAACCTCCGAATAGGAGGAGCGCAACTCACTGATCAGGATCTCAAAATTCTATAGGCTTTCCAAGTGAGAGGAAGACACACCCCCAATCAGATGAGACGGGTGTCACAACTAAGTTTAGGCAAGCACAACTGGAAACCACCACCAGAGGGCTACCTCAAGCTAAATTTCGACAGGGCGTCGAAGGGTAACCCAGGACGAACTAGTATGGGGGGAGTAATTAGGGACAGTCAAGAAAGAATTATCCGACTGTACACAAGAAGTTTGGGGAACTCAATAAACAACGCTGCGGAATTTGGAGCATTGGAGACAGGCCTGGAGATACTACATAGGGAAGGAATGGAAAACATAATAGTGGAAGGCGACTCCATGCTAGTCATCAAGACAGTAAGGAAACTTCAAAATGACACCAAAGTGGGAAAAATACAGAAGCACTAGCGTTTGGCGTACTATCTGCAGAAGATTCAGGAGCATTTGCAGACAGGGATCAAAGTGGAGTTGCGCTGGGTCCACAGGTCAACAAATGGACTCGTGGATATAATTTCTAACGAAGGGGTCGACAAGGAAGGATCAGATTTGGATGCCACATCGATTAACATCCCAAGTGGCTAGTTTCGGATAGATTGTACCCAACTAGCGGCAAAGGACTATGACGACAGTCGAAGTACAGATGACCACATCGAGGCTGGAGACACATAATTAAACAAAGGGCAAGTAGAATCCAGGTCAAATCCATTAGGCCACCTTTTAAACACGAGTTACAATGCAGATCACAATAACACCACAAGAAGGGGTATGATACCAAGGTCGTGTCAATAGAAGGAAGTATAGGGGCTGGTCGTGGGAGAATGGAAAGGGTAAGCTGCAGCCAGAAAAGGATGAAGACCAGAGGGATAGCATGAGAGCAGGTATGGGTACACCTCATCCACGCCCAGGTCCCGAGGGAGGAAATGATTGGAGAACAATGTGCAAGGCAAAATATTGGCGTTGGAATGACGATAGAGCTCCCAATCGCACACACTCAGAAACAAAGATAAAGGACCGAAAGATACCCCTTTACAGGAGACAAATGATTACCTGGAGAAGATCAATTCCATGGAAACTCTATAAAAGAAGAAGCATCAGGGATAGTGACAGACCAACTAGCAACAATTCTAGAGACCAGGAAGGGGAGAGAAGTAGCAGAGAAAGAAATCATGACAAAAGCCACGGCTTTCAAGCAAAGATGGTAAGAACGAAGACCACCGAGAGTAAGAGGGGGCCCAAGGGGGAGGAACTCCCAAAAAGCACCTGAAAGATCACTAGGATGGAACAAGCAGCCAGAGAGGCCAAACGCACCTTCCTCGAGCAGGTAGATACAAAGGGTAAAGCAGTCATCGACATATGGGAGCAGGAATTCAACACCAAGTACCAGGGAAAAGCTTGGACAGAACTCATCCAAGAAGCAGACGGGATAAGGGACCTAGGGGCCACACAACCCAGGAAAACCCTCTACCACAAAATGATGGAGGAAGCTCGGTGTACAAAAATGCTAATATCAAATATGAGAGCAGAAAAGAATGAGACTAGCAGGGTGGAAAATTGAGGCCGCAAGAAGGAAATCATAGAAATCTCGAGCTGCCTCAGTGACTTGGAGGCCAATGCAAGAGGCATAGTAGAGGACCAGAGGAACCAAGGTGAAAAAATAGACTGACTGGCTGGTCAATTCCAACTCTACCTTCACTATGTCCATCACATGGACATCACTCTAGCAAACCAACGCCAAACACCAGCCAACATGAAAAGGACAAGCACGGTGGAGCAGAAAAATGAAAACGACGTAAGGAAGGAAGGAAGGAGATGAAAGCCACCCAATCCGCTTGGACTAACACAACATCAACTCAAGTTCAAGTTATATGCTCTCGCTTTTATGTATTTCTGAAGGTATAGTTTTTTTTTTTTCTCAAATGAACTTATGGAGACTGGGTCGGTTTCCCCGAGTGGTGACAAAATAAAAATAAAAAAAAATCATTAGTGTAGGCTTGCTTTGTAATATAATATGTTCATAAGGAAGAAATTCCAGTTGTCTAATTATGTATTGACCATAAATTATCTTGAAAATCCATAAGCTCAAGTAGTATTAGACACAACATAGATTATCCTTGTAATATAGTGTGTTCATGCTTATTGTAAGGAAAAAAATTATGAACTGTGTAATTATGTATTGAATGTAAATTACTTTGAAAAATGTCCAAGATCAACCAAAATGAAATTTTGGTTTGTAATTATGTATCGACTATAAATTACTTTGAAAAATTCTCAATATCATTCAAAATCCCAATTTGAAGTTGGATGTCGACAACATAATCCATTGTCCAAAGACCCTGAGAATAAGAAAATGCCAAAAATCATGTGGATGAAAAGATGCATTATAAGGTGGTGGCTAATAAAGGGATGAAAAGAGTCCACATGTTTGAACTACATTACATTGCTTTGACACAAGTTGGCATTGGGTGAAAAGAGAAAGGAGAAAAAAGTTGGCATTGGGTCAAGATTATAAAAAATTATTGTTGATATCAGAAGGGTACGGGTACGTCTTGTTGAGCAATGCTTTTGTATGTATGGAAAAGACGTCTATTATTTTTTATAGGCCTTGTTTAAGTCAAAGTATTGTAGAAATCCTGTGAGATTTGTGAGATTGGTAGTATCCATTATGAGTCAAGTAATGTGGGATTTGTGTATTTATATAGATTTTACCATGCTATAAACTTAAGTCCCAATTGAATTTAACTTGGTGTTTAAATTAATTGCCATATTATTTTGTGTGATTATATTAATTGCCATATTATTTTGTGTGATTATGTGTTTAAATTAATTGCAACATTAGTTAGTGAAGGACTTTAAAACTGTAACAGATGATACTATCATAAGAATGGTAATATAAAACACTACTGGAAAACTGTAATATTAGTTGATAATACCCATCCCAAATACCGAAAAAAGACATATACATAACAATGTCCCATATTACCAAATATGTAAGAAAGTCAAACTGTCTGGCGTTTATGCATACTATGGAAATGATACTTAAAACGTTTAGACTACGGTAACAAATATAAAATTAAGTTAAAAACAAAAACAAAAAAATTAAGTTAAAAACAAAAAATTTAAGTGGTTTAAAACAAATCCGACTTATTCGCAATACTTATTTGTCACTTGGGTTCCAACGGCCTTTCAAAACATATCTAACCAATATAAAAATCAAGTCAAAAAACCAAAAAATAAGTGGTTTAAAAAAAACCGACCTATTCGCAATACGTATTTTTCACGTGGGTTCCAACGGCCTTTCTTACTGCAAACTTATTTCTAACTGAACAGACTTTGTAATGTTCAGGTTTAAAAAAAATCCGACATATTCCTCAATTTACGGCAAACTTTTTCATTAACAATCCTGATTTGTCAGGAATGCTGTTATTTTTATTTTTTTTCAATAAGAAAAATATTGTATTAGTGAATATAATAGGTCTTTTACAAAATCATTAGAACTTTATTATAAAGTCTTTTTGGCCAAAACTAAAAGAAGATAAGTTTTTTCCAAAACTAAAACATATAACTTTTTTCCAAAACTAAAACATAATTTCTGAGCTCATTATATAATATTTCAGTAAATTGCCACCTAAATTCTGTAAATTATAGTCTCTGTTTTACATATCAATTCAAAATACAAAATTGCATCCATTTAAAAGTGATGAATGTATATAATGTTTAGAGCAGTTGCTAATATATAAGGTTAAAACTAACCTACAAACTACATTTATATAAAATAAAACATATCTCGTAAATATAGGATGAAGCCCAAAAAAGAAGCAAAAAATGAGTGGTTTAAAAAAAATCCGACCTATTCGCTGTAATTATTTGTCCCTTTGCAAACTTGTTTCTAAGCGAAACCAACATTGTAATCTTCACAAGAAAAGAGTTGTTGTTCCATTCGCAATCCTGATTTGTCACGTCGATGCTGCCATTTCAAAGTGATGATTTTTTCGTACTGTTGACTTTGAGTTGTTGTCCATTAGTAATCCTGATTTGTCACGTCTATGCTTCCATTTGAAAGTGATGAATGCATACAATGTTAAAGTTCCAAGCTACATGTGGTATTTTATTTTTGTGGTAATTAGAAGAATAGTGTATTTTATTATAGTATTGTTTATTATCTAATTAATTGATAAAATGGAAAAAGATACATTATCAATAATTGAATAA
Organism: Picea engelmannii; assembly: GCA_009831015.1. Lineage (NCBI taxonomy): Eukaryota > Viridiplantae > Streptophyta > Pinopsida > Pinales > Pinaceae > Picea > Picea engelmannii. The sequence continues at coordinate 568,808 of ML780135.1, read as the reverse complement.
GGTTTCAATTTTTCATATATCACATATCTCTTTCTATAATAGACAAAATGGAAAAGACAACATAGTATATTTTATTATCCTATTGTTTCAGATTAGAAGTTTTTTCATGGAAAAGTTGGTCAAGGAGGCCACCTAGGGGAATGCCCACCTAGGGCGCATAAGTCAATCACCTAGGCCCAACACTTCTTCACCTTTTGAGGATGAATTAAATATATGTAAAATAAATGGTTCCTTTGGTATATAAGGTGAACCGGGACTAAAATAAAGCATTCTTACCTTTTCTTCTGAAGCTACGTGTCTTGGTTGTTTTCTTTTCTGAGTTTGCATTTTACATTCACGACAATTTCGTTTTTAGGGTTTCTAAAGAATAACCTGTGCGCCTTCCTTCATGGCTGCCTCCTGGTGACTCTGTTTGCCATGCTTCCACCTCTGAGAGTAAGCTTATCTCATTAGCTAGCCACTCCCTCAGGGAGCAAATCATTTCCTTCGAGTTTTCTGAGGCAGAAGGGAGGGCACACCAACTTGGGTTTACACCCTTGCTGGTTTTTTCTTTGTGGGAATGAAATTAGTGTGCCCTCTTCCATGGCTGCACTGGGCTTCTCCCACTAATGATCCCCATTTGCTTGGTCACCCAAACTTATGGTGTGCCCTTGTTCAGATTTGCGCCCCTGAGGAGATTTTTTGGTCAGAAGTCGAGCTATGGCTTACGTGGTCACCTTCTCTTGTAGATCGTCTTCTTGGGCAGATCAAAAAGACAACATAGTATATTTTATTATCTTATTGTTTCATAGATTAATGTAAAATGAAGTAATTATAGATTAATGTTTTTTTTCAGAATCTGTTATAGTAAAAATGGGGAAATAACAATGAAATTAACTAAGAAGAAGAAGAAAAATCATTAGAAGCAATTACTCAAGCTACATACACTATTTATTAGAATATGGGAAATATGGTGTATAAGGATGAGACTTAGTAACTCTAATTAGCTTCTCAAATATATAGATTTTATTTATGAAAAAGTTGAGGTTTTTCTATAGTTGGGGCATGCTATTTTTACTTTAAAATATAATGCATATGTTTTTGTTAAGATGTCACTTTAATATGTGGTACCCCTCATATTGACATGAGCGTAAAATGGTCTTATGTAGATTGATGTGATGATTCTAGCCTTCCAAATGTTGGGATATTGGTGGAGGTTGCTTCAGTGGTGCATATTTTTCTTCATCATAGTGATAACATAGTCACATCATAGTCACTTTCACTTTGACTTTCATGGTTATAACATGAACATCCCATAATGTGGTGATGTACTTACCTTTCCTAGGGGATTTGTGTATCAAAAAACATATTAACCTTTCATCTAATTAAAATTCACTTTCATACCCACATTCAATTTCACTCCATCTCCTAGGAGGTGCATGGTACTTTGTTCCTATAATTCTTGTAACAACCCTAGTTAAATAACTGCTTAAGGTTTATCAAGTATAATTAATTAAATAATTAACTGTCATAATGTATATTGGTTAACTAATGATTATTTATTAATAATATTAATTAATTATTTAATGTTTAATGTATGTTAGTTAATTAATGAATTAATTAATCAACTCATTTAATGTTTGGGTAACGAATTAAAGTTTAATAAATTTTAATTTATTTAATAGAAAACTTAACGTATTGAGGGATGGTTGGTATTGAATGGAGGGATAAAGTATTGAATGGAGGGATAAGGTGGTTGGGCATTGAATGGAGAGGCGGTGAATGGGAAGGAGGATATGAGGGGGCAAAGGCATTCAAGAGGGAGGGCTTTTGGAATTTTGGGGGAGAGGAAGAATTATTTTGAGATTAGGGACTATATTTTTCTGGTTTGTATTTTTCTGGTTTGGAGTTTGGGTGGACTGTTACAGGGGAGCATCGGTTGCTGGGAGTTTTGGGCTCGGGGGCCAAGAATCCTCACAAAATCCTGGAGCTAGGGAGCCGGATAGGCTCTGTTCCTAGCTGGCAGGGAGAAAAGATTCGATTTTGGGCAAAGTTTGGGCAGAGCAATAGCGAGGACAGACGGACATTGGAGAAATAACGTCAGTTAGAGGTATGTATTTTCATAATTACGTTGTGTTAGGTGGTTATCATCATGTTGTTGAATATGCTTATATGTTAAAAATAATGAAATTGCTTATACGTTGAAAGAAATTCTATGCTTAAATATATTAAGTTTTAGGTTTTGTTAGATAGGATCCTACACATGGTATCCGAGACTCATTTCAAAAACTGAAACCTAAGGCCTTACCACCCACATAATTGTGCAAACTATTTCCTGAAACAACTCCCATCCTACAACCAAAAACCCTTGAATCAACTCAAAATAGAAATAAACAGAAATGATCTATAACCCTAAGTAGACTACCCAGAATGAATGTGAGAGTGTGCATGCTTCTCAGGAGAATTGAAGGAGGGTATGTTCTCTAGAAAAAAAGATACTATCCCTCATTCTAGCCACCTGTAAGAATGACTCTTCACCTGCATAGGCTGAGAATTAATAAGAGTTACAGTTTGTAATATTGTAAAACAATCATGGGTATTTACTGAAACTCTCTCTACATTTATTGCATATTAAATAGGGTGTAGTTTAACAACTTCAATGCTATCTACTAAATAAAGAAGAGAGGACAATCAATGTAAACCTTGAAAATCTTGCTTCTTGCCTGTACCAGGCACAAACGACTTAGGAATCCATTTGCTATGACATAACTTTGCAATTGTATATCTTGCATTATACCCAAATTGTAGCCCAAGTGGCAAATAATAATGGCTCAAAATTCATGTCCAAATGTTCCATAACCATTGGATTGTGACTTGATACTGAACTACAGGTATTTCGTGTAAACCTAGCAGATATTTCGTGTGGACCCAATCTGCAGTTTCTCCATTGATGGGTATTCTTGTGGTCGTACTTCTGGCTTCTTTACTACAAGAATTACTATGTTGTCGGCCTAAAGTGATATGAAACGGAATTGTATTTATGAAATCAGAATCTAATTATATTTCTATACACTTAAAAAAAAAAAAGGAGATTACCCATATCTAAAGCATACAAAAAAAAAAAAATAATCAAAATCTTAAGCTAGGGGCACAATCTCCAGGGTTGATTCTGAAAACAACCACCAAATATAACCACAATCATCACACAAGATTCCAGAAAATCTGGTAGTGGAAAGGGAGGATCCCAAGATGGATCATTCTGTGCAAAAAAAAATAAGAAGAAGAAAAATTATTGGGCCTGCGGGCCGATCTCCAAATCCGAGACCAACACTGAGGGCAAGCACCTGCACCAGCACACAACACAAGTTAGTATATAAAGCCAACATGCAATAACAATAAGACGCATATAAGCCAGCACTCAAGACCGAGTGCATACAAAGAAAACAAGGAGAAGCTACAAGGAATCCCACATCTCATACTCCTTGCACTATGCATCAAGGCAAGTCATCGCTCAAACCAAGCACAAAGCCACATGGAGGAGGAGACCATGGGGGAAAGTTGAAGTTCTCTACACGTTCACAGGTGTGCTATGCACTAGCATCAAGCACCTAAAACCTAACAACCAAGCGTCGAGCCAAGGAAGGAACCCACAAGGGAAGAAGAGTGCCCTACATGCCAAGCACATAGCCACGGGCCCATATTTACGCGTTATCTCAGTGCAAATCACATGGAGGAGAGCCCGTGAAGAGGTTCTGCATAACGCATCAAACAATACGAGTTAGAACAATACATAAAAATCAGACTCTCGCGCATGTGCACCAAATCACATGAAGGAGAAACCCAAGAGGGCTACCTATGTGCTCAACGCATCAAACAATACGAGTTAAACAAAGACCAGCATCTGCCATCAAACAATACGAGTTAAACAACAACATACAAGTCAACTCTCGAGCGCCAGGACTAGCACAAGTGTGTAGCCATTCTTTGAGAGATATTGGAATACGAGTTAATCCCCAATAGAAAGAGAAGGCCCAACACTCAAGCGACAAGCCACAAGAAGGATCCCACCGGGAAGTTTATCCATATTGCAGCACCACTTGCTCTGTAAGATTCTTGGAAACCCTATAAGCCCAAGCGTAGTGGAAGGGATTGATGCATTGAGTGCCAATCCAGGGAGAAAGGAAAGAGCCTGCATGGAGCCAAAGCTCATGCAGACCACAAATGGAAGCCAACACATAACCCATGACAAAATCCAGTGATCAATACCAAGTGTCGAGCGATTGAACCATGACGAAGGACCAGAGGGAATGCACCACTGTGCACGATGCACCCTCCATTCCTTGAACTCATGGACACTAGGGTCGATCAAGCCGAGAGACGACCATGGCTGGCCTCACCCTTCACCTCTGCTCAGAGTTTGACAAAAAAAAAAATGAGAATGAAAAGGGTTGAGTGAGGCAAGGGTTTGAAGAGATAAGGGGGAGAATAAATTAGGGTTGAGGATGAGAGCCCTGGGAAGGAGGGCACATGGACCTCATGCACCCATGATGCCTCACTTCAAATGAAAAAAAAAATTAAAAATATTATTTTTAATTTTTTTTAAAATTTCTCTTATTTTATTTTATTTTATTTTTAATTAATTCTTTTTAAAATTTCTTTTAAATTACATTTAAAAAAAAAGAGTCATAAATCATATAAA
>ML780135.1:552744-564074 GCA_009831015.1 Picea engelmannii | reverse complement strand
TATATATATATATATATATATATATATATATATATATATATATATATATATATATATATATATATATTGGGGTAGGATGGGTTTTGAACCCACGACCACTCACCATAGTCCAAGCCTTGGAAAACAACCAAACACCAACACGCCACACATGAATCTTTACAAAATAAATTCATATATATAAATAAATTAATTATCAATAGTAATAAAGTACTATCCCGAAGTATAATCTCCAATTATCCAAGTTAACCAAGCACTGAGTTCCATGCCCTCAACCACCGAGCCAAGTGCCAAGCCCTTCAATTCCATTCCACAAGCCAAAGCCAAGCACCAAGCCCACAAGGGAGCATATTGTGCACAATGTATTAACATTATAAAATTTTAATGTTAATAATGGGTTTGAAACCTATGATTATTAATCATATATATATCCCTATGATTAATGAATGTAATACTGTAACTTTATAATTTGTAAAGGTTAAAAGTCTCTGTAGAGTAGCGAGAGTTTGATGCATGTTATGGGAAATAGTCAGGGTAGAATAGGGGTATAATAGAAAGCACCATATAAGGGATCTGATGCACTGTGGCGAGTGTGGTACAGTGCTAGCGTAACTACCAGGCGAGAGGGTCAATAGTTTTCTTAGGAGAAGACATCAAGCTTAGATGCTTTAACCCTAACCTAGCCACCTCCCCTAAAGAGAGTAACGTGTGTTTACAGACAAGTAAAAAAAAAACTACGCCTAATCCTATTTTCTAGATTAAGTTGCGCAAATGTGAAATGTCCTTGAACTCACCCTGACAACTTTGGTTGATGCAGATTAAATTATACAGGATGGTTAGGACTTGAGGAAATCAAGGCAGAGGGGCATCATCGCAGGGACCGCTAGTGCCACCACCACCACCACCATTCCCTGAACTAGCTCTCATACTGTGCTCTTTGGAGGCCATAAATGAGACTTTAAAGGGGCATCAACTAGTAGGGATCGAAGTGGAGCCCCCACCATCTAGAATGGGTAATCCAGAAGTGTCGAGGGATTCATGGGGAGGACCTCCACCCAAAGACATCACTAGAGAACTGAAGGAGATCAAACTTCCATATTTTTCTAGGGGTCATGCCAGTAAACGTGTTGAGGCATGGTTGGAAGGCATGAAAAGGTGTTTTGCGTTAAGAGACTATGCGTCCACTTCAAAGGCAAAGATAGCGATTTTTCAGTTGAGAAATAGTGCGTTGAACTGGTGGGGAAACCTGGAAAGGAAGTTGCAACTTACCCCGAACACCGTATCTTGGGAACTTTTCGAGGAGAGGTTCCAAAAAAAATATCTACCATCTTTCTACAAGGAACAAAAGGTGGGAGCATTTCATGTTCTAGTACAAGGAAACAAAACCATAGAAGAATATGAGATCAGTTTTATGGAATTCATCAAATATGTTTCATACATGGATAATGACCAACGACAAGCAGAACGCTTTGTCTATGGGTTAAACCCCAAGATAAAGGGTATGGTATGGATGTGGAAACCGTCTTTAGTAGCAGAAGCAGTGGAAAATGCACGTTATGTGGAGGAACACATGAACTTAAATGGAGGTACGAGACCAACCTTTTTGCATCGTCCTGGATTCATGGGGAAGGCCCCTAGGAAATTTCTCAAGGGAAGGCCACCTCCATATGGTAATAGAGTCACACCAAGGACAATAGCCACAGGTATTTCAATGGCAGCAAGTGCAACATCCCGTTCATCACCAACAACGTAGGAAGGTCCACGACCATATCATGGAGCAGCTAGTAGGGGCAGGGGTTCCAGGGGAAGGAACTCATTTCAGAGACAGTCACAGAACAGTGCAGAGGTTCATTCCCGTGTTACCTGTTAGGGATGTAGAGGACCCCATTACTAGCATGACTACCCAGAGTTACAATTTGGATTTGTACATAGAGAAGGAAAGGCCCTGATGGGAAGAGAAAGTGGCAGCCACCAGATTTACGCAGCGGTTAATAATCCCCAGGCAGAACATCAATCCATAGTGGTGGAGTGATCAAGTATGCTAAATCATAACAATGTTAAAATTTTATTTGATTCTGGTGCTACAGATAGTTTCATTTCACCATCTACATTAGAAAAGAGTGGGTTGGCAGTTGATGAGCACGATGACTTTAGACAAGTTGAGATGGATTCAAGGGAAAAACAAGTGGTAGGACCTATCGTTGATAATTGTATAGTATACCTGGGAGTGTGTACAACAAGGTTGAAGGTATACGTCACTACTCTTGGGGTGTATGACCTAATAATTGGAATGGATTGGTTAGAAGCCCATCGAGCTATGGTAGATTGTTTCGCAAAAAGGGTGTTTTGTGTTGACGACAAGGGAAGGCTAGTAGAGATCCATGGTGTACGGAGAAAGGTGTCTCTATGCTTTATTTTAACTATGAATGTTAAGCCATGCATGAGGAAAGGGTGTCAACTTTATGTCGTTAAAGCAATGAAATAAAGGAAAGGACCCTCCTTAGATCAGTACCTAGTAATGTCAGAGTTTAAAGATATTTTTCTGAATGAGTTACCAGGGTTACCTCCTGGAAGGGAGCTTGATTTCACTATTGAGATAAAACCTGGTGCATAACCAATTTCCAAAACTCCGTATAGGATGACAACGCCAGAAATTTGTGAGCTACAGATGTAGTTGAAAGAGCTACTCGAATTAGGACTAATAAAACCCAGTGTCTCACCTTGGGGTGCACCAGTAATTTTTGAGAAGAAGGATGGTTCCTTACGACTTTGCATAGATTACAGGGACTTGAACCGTGCTACAGTGAAAAATAGGTACCCAATGCCACAAATAGATGACCTCTTTGATCAAATGAAAGGAGTAGCAGTATTATCAAAAATTGATTTTCGATCAGGGTATCACCTGTTAAGGATTAAGGAAGGCAATAGTCCTAAAACTGCCTTGCGAACTCGGTTTGGACATTATGAGTTCTTCGTAGTACCATTCGGATTGACCAATGTGCCAACAGTATTCATGAGCCTCATGAACAGAGTATTCTAGAAGTACTTAGACCGTTTTGTACAAGTCTTTCTAGATGACATCCTCATCTATTCCAAGAATGAAAGAGAACATGAGGAACACTTGCGAGTGGTGTTGTCCTACCTTAGAGAGAACAAATTGTATGGGAATTTGTCGAAGTGTTCCTTCTTCTAGAAACAAATCCACCATTTAGGTCATATCATTTCCAGTGAAGGAATCTTTGTGGACCCAGAAAAGGTAAAGGCCATTATGGAATGGCCAGTGCCGAAAAATGCCCATGAGATAAGAAGCTTCATGGGGCTAGCAGGTTATTATCGGAGATTTGTGGAATGGTTCTCTAAAATAGTGAAACCCATCACCACTTTACAGCACAAGGGGGTTAGGTATGAATGGATAGAAGAATGTGATAGTGCATTCATCGAGCTTAAGAGGTTACTAACTAGTGTGCCAATTCTACGAGTGTCGGATATGGAAAAGGAATTCACAGTCTGCACGGATGCCTCGAAGCAAGGGTTAGGGGCCGTGCTAATGTAGAATGGAGGTGTGATAGCTTATGTGTCAAGGAAGCTGAAGAAACACGAGGAACTTTACACTACTCATGATTTAGATTTGGAAGTGGTAATGCCTAGCTCTGAAACTTTGGAGGCACTATCTAGTAGGGTGAAACTTTGAGCTCAAAATGGACCATCAAAGTTTTAAACATCTCTTCACTCAAAGGGATCTGAATGCCATGCAAAGGTGATGGAGAGAGTTTATGAGTGAGTACGATTTTGGTATTTCATACATCAAGGGAAAGGAAAATATGGTCACAGATGCCTTGAGTAGGAGACCATGTGTCTTCTCCTTGGTACCTTTAAAGGTCAATCTGAGGGAACATGTGTTGACACAACTCCAAGGAGACAGTTGGTATTTAAAGGTTACTTGAAACCTCGAGAGTGGGAGGCAATTAGATATAAAGTATGAAGGATATAGTCTGGAAGCAGATGGACTATTAAGATATCGAGGAAGGATGTACATCCTTGAAGATGAGGATATTCAAAGCATCATACTGAAGGAAGGCCATAGAGAACTTTATTGTGAGCATCTGGGTGTGAAGAAGATGTATGCAAACATGAGGAAGCTCTTCTTCTAGGTAGGCATGAAGCATGATGTAGTCCATTTTTTCACCAAGTGCCTAAAGTGTCAACAAGTGAAAGCCAACCACCACCACCCGACAAGCCTCCTACAACCACATGATGTTCCTATGTCCAAGTGGGAAGTCATCTCTATGGATTTTGTTATGGGGTTGTTGCTTACATCTCATAGACACAATTTCATTCTGGTGATAGTTGATAATATAACCAAGAGTTCTCATTTTATTCCAGTTAGAGACACTTACGATGTCACTGATGTGGCACATGTGTCTGTAAGTAAGGTTATCCATTTGCACAGGATACCTGAGAAGACCATTTCAGATAGGGACTCCAAATTCACTTCAAGGTTTTGGACAAGTTTGCAGTCAACGTTGGGGACTCAGTTGAACTTAAGCACAACTTATCATCCTAAAACAGATGGGAAAACTGAGAGAGTAAATCAAGTCATGGAAGAAATGCTTAGGATGTACATCATGGATAATCAAACCCATTGGGAGAAGTACCTACCTTTAGTAGAGTTCGCTTACAATAACAGTTTTCATAGCTCCATCGGAATGCCACCCTACGAAGCTCTGTATGGAAGGCCATGCAGAACGTCATTGAGTTGGGATCGATTAGAAGACCAAGTAACAGTTGGGCCAAAATTGATTCAATAGATGGAGGAACAGGTGATCCAGATTAGGCAGAGACTAAAAGAAGCACAGGATAGACAGAAAAGTTATGCAGATGCACACACGAATGATCAAATTTATAAAGTGGGAGATCAAGTTTTCATTCATATTAGACCTAATAAGAGTACCATTTAGTTCGGGAAGGGGAAAAAGTTGTCACCTCGATTTATAGGACCATTCAGAATCCAAGAGAAAATTGGAACCGTTGCCTATCAACTCGTACTGCCACCCCACTTGCATAAAACTCATAATGTTTTTCATGTATCTGTTCTACGTCATTATGTTGCTGAAGAATCACATAAACTAAATTGGAAGGAATTGCAGGTATCGGACACGAGAACCCTTACGATAGAACCGTTACGCATATTGGACCGTAGAGTCCAACAACTCAGGAATCGTCTGGTAGACCAAGTTAAGGTTCAGTGGGACAAGTATAGTCCAGGATCTGCTACTTGGGAAGATGCCGAGACACTACGACGAGATTATCCCTCACTTTTTTGACCACCCCGAGAATATGTTTCTTGAAGGTTGGGTGTATGTAACACCACCTTTTGACTTAGAAACCAAGATTACCTAAGGCCTACACACCTCTATTTTCTATTCACAGGTGAAACTATTAAATGATACACTTGAACTTTTAAGATGTATGAATCTTTATGAATGTTTAAATGTATTTGAATAATGATGGATATGATGTGTTATATTGTGAGAATGTAAATTTTATGAATGTTTAAATGTTATTGATGATGATGGATATGATGCGATCTATTATGTGAATGTAAATTCTACGAATGTCTAATTGTTATTAATTATGATGGATATGATGCGATATATTGTGTGAATGAGAATCATATGAAGGTTTAAATGTTATTTGAATGATGATGGATATGATGCAATCTATTATGTAAAATGATAATTCTATGAATGGGTAAGATTAATTGAATTATGTGATATTATGAGATCTATTTCTAACTTGAAAACATTGATGTTAAAGTTGTTGGTACGCGGATACTGAATTGAAATTATGGTTGTATGCAATTACATGATGATAATGCATAGAAATGTATGAGTTTGTGTTATAGACTAATCTGCAGGTTCTGGGCTATGAAATAGCCAAGGGATAATGCTGATGAAAGTGGATTTCATGAACATTGACCAAGAAACAATATGGTATGAATCTTTGTATGTGAAATTATATTGGTTTGGATACATTGCTATGATATGTGAACCAATGCAGGATTTCAGGAGATGAAACTACCCAAAACCGAATAAACGATGACAAAACTCCTAGCAACATGATGCCATTGTATATTCCATTGTAGGGTGCGGACCCTAGTCATGATTAGGAGGGGTGGAGGAATTTCCCACCATGTATCCTCTGAAACCTGAAGTCATGGGAGGACGGTGTTAGCTCACGCTCCCCTAGACATGTGATGATGACTGTCAGTTGCCTTCTAGGGAAGCTTGGTCAAGATACTGACACTTTCACTTACGGGTCCTATTTGGAGTTAGGTCAATATAGTTGACGCTCCAAGATAGTCCAGCGGAGGAAGGATAAGAATGGAAGATGGAAGTAAGTTAGGGAGGAAGGATGAGTAGAAATAGTTGAGAGTGTATGGAGATTTGTCTTATGGTGGAATTTATTGTTTTTCCTTCTGAAAAGAAAATGGATATCTATGAATATTCATAATTACGTAACTAAACTACAATTGTCTACATAACATTGTTGAGCTAGATAATTGTAATTAAAGGATTTCACAAACATTTGATTGGTTAATTGTCTTTTATAAAATGAATAGTCTTCTTGATTGGATTGGATGCATACATAAATTACTATCAGGGTGATAGTTATTGATATTATTACATGAACGAGACTTGTATGTACTAGCTATACATGCACTTATTGTACATGTACACTAGTATGTACGCGTTTTCTTTGCTTACTTACTAATAATGTCGGTTATTTGTTATGAATGTGTGAACCATGTTTCTTTTCCCTTGTATCATAAAATACTTTAACTTCGGGACGAAGTTTTTTGAAGGGTGGGTGTATGTAACAACCCTAGTTAAATAATTTCTTAAGGTTTATCAAGTATAATTAATTAAATAATTAACTGTCCTAATGTATATTGGTTAAATAATGATTATTTATTAATAATATTAATTAATTATTTAATGTTTAATGTATGTTAATTAATTAATTAACTCATTTGATGTTTGGGTAGCTAATTAAAGTTTAATAAATTTTAATTTATTTAATAGAAAACTTAAAGTATTGAGGGATGGTTGGTATTGAATGGAGGGATAATCTACTGAATGGAGGGATAAGGTGGGTGGGCATTGAATGGAGAGGCGATGAATGGGAAGGAGGATATGAGGGGGTAGAGGCATTCAAGAGGGAGGACTTTTGGAATTTTGGGGGAGAGGAAGCATTATTTTGAGATTAGGGACTATATTTTTCTGGTTTGGAGTTTGGGTGGACTGTTACAGGGGAGCATCGGTTGCTGGGAGTTTTGGGCTTGGGCACCAGGAATCCTCATGAAATCCTGGAGCTAGGGAGTCGAATTGGCTCTGTTCCTAGCTGACAAGGAGGAAAGATTCGGTTTTGGGAAGAGTTTAGGCAGAGCAGCAACGAGGATAGACGGAGATTGAAGAAATAACATCAGTCATAGGTATGTGTTTTCATGATTACGCTGTGTTAGGTAGTTATCATCATGTTGTTGAATATGTTGATATGTTAAAAATAATGAAATTGCTTATACGTTGAAAGAAATTTTATTCTTAAGTATATTAAGTTTAAGGTTCTGTTAGATAGGACCCTACAATTCCTTAATTTATAAACCATATTAACCTCTCAAATCTCATATTTTCTTCTATTTTCAATGTGAACACACCTAATTAGTTCAAGATATTTTGATTTAAATACTAAACCTTTGAGTGCCTATGTATTGGCCTATTAGTACTTTGTTGATATAATCCCTCATTATTTCATTTTCCTTCATTTTTACTTTCTAATTTTTCACTTGGGGTTATAACTTAAAGTCCATGTGGTACACAAGTGACTAAGCACTCCCCCTTGGTAAAATATGTTGAAGAAAAACAAGAGGTAAAGGGCCAATTCGTCTTAGCCTCAATTTAGTCTTGTTCACATGTATTAAGCCTCATTCATGCTTCATCCTTATCTTTTAGCACAAGGTTTGAGGAGTTAATTGAATCTTGAGTTGGCTAGGGAAATTATTACCCATGCACCTTAGGGTATTAATCCTCCACCTCATCAGTCCACCTCATCCACCTTATCCATTCATGCACACATCCCTAGGTGGTGCACTCTACTATGAGTACATATCCACTTCTTGCATAAACTTKTTCATACCTTGCACACACATGAAGTGACTAGTGATGGTTTGACTTGGTCAAATTGCACTTGTTTGCACACATTTTGAGATCTCATGGATTTGATGAAAATCCATTTTCACAAGTGTCWAGGGTGCCCCTTCTAGGGYGAGAACTTCAAGTTTGACTTGGTCATTGTGGAAACAAATGCACATTTTCAAGGGCACACTCCTTATCCCTCTTTAAGGACACATGCATGATGAATATTTTATTTTGAAGGAAGTTGTTAAGTGGACATGAGGCACGCCTTCCTAGGGCCCACTAGTGGAGGAAATATTTTATTGATTTGAGCATAATCATAAAGTGATAAGTATAATGTAAAAGTAACCAAACCCATTGATCTATAGGACATATTGCCTCACTGGAACAGTTGGTTGTTTATTATGATATAAGCGTGAATATACACTTTGTTTCATTAATGTGATAACACTACTTAAGCTATCAAGATGTTGAATAAGATGGTACTCATAGTAAGCTTCTGATTATTGAATGACTCTAAGCTTCATCATACAAGTTATGATATCGCAACTTCATTACGTAAATATAGTATTCTTAAGAGTCAAGGTAATGGTGATTTGTTCACTAGTCTAACAAGCTAACTACAGATCTATGTTTCCATAACAATCACTAGTATGTATACCCTTATTACTAGTTGAAAGAGGTAAAGAGCTGTACTCAGTATCAACTTCATGTAAAGCATGTAATATTGGTGTTTATTACTCATCTTGATTGGCTTCTATGGAGTTTACTCACACGTATATCTCCCTAATTAGTACATTCGTTTGTTCACATGAAGTAAGGTATAAAGTACACGCAGGTGCTATAAGCTCTTTCACACTACTCTAATTAGGTATATTCCACAGTTGACATAATTAGTGGATACTTGATCTCCATAAGTATGGTTTACATGTTACCAATAGTCTCCATGATAAGATGAGTTATTCTCACTAGTCTAATCATGAAGCTTGATTACTCTATTCAACTAGTCTGATGCTTACTCTTTCTAATTAACTTAATGCAATTGATTAGGTTAGGATTGTGAAAAAATCTTTATTATGAAAATAAGGGTATCGTAATAACCATAATGAATATGGACTCTACAAGCTTGTACTATTCATATATAATAACAACATGATGTCTCCTGTATTACTAAGCTTCTAGTGTTTAGCTAGCAGTAACCTTTATGGGATTCACAGTATTCCAGCATCAAATTATGTGTGATCCTAGTTATAGTATCATTCCCATTAAAATAGAATATGGTACAATAGTGTTTACATCCTATACAAGTGTTATACTAAGCTATGGTTCTTCTCCATCATAAGTAATATCGTAATAAAGACACCTCTATTAAAGTGATAAGTAAGAATGGTTACTACCACTTGCATGGTTAATCTTCATAATAGTGATAAAAGTCTCTATCTAACTAATCATGATACCTTTGTTGATCTAAAAATGAAGAAGACTTGAAAAACTTGAAAATTATTGCAAGTGAATGTTATGTGTTTAAAGCAAATGGATCAGTTTGCAACACATAGATTAATGGATTACTTATGCCAATTACACATAGACAACAACATCTACAAAACACACCCCTCTTGAATGAACCTGGCTCACACGTATTTTAAAGCATGAAAACCCAGCACCGGGCACAACCGTGCCAACGGTGCAAACTGTAGAACGGTTAAGGGCGCGCCAACCCCTAACCGCCTAGGTACCTGGGCATATGGCGCATAGGACCGCGCACATGGCAAAAATGTGGTTAAGTGGTTTTAAAACTACCCGCGCTCCAGGTCGGGGTCACATGGGTTAACAACAAAGAACCACGGGCTATGTCAAACCTCGTGTGCCAACTGTTACAACTGCATGCATAAACATAGTGTCCATATGAAACATTATGTGACCATGGGCCGGGGCAAAGCCCCGGCCCGACCCCCCGCCCATTACAAACATGTATGAACTTAAATATAATAATTCACATATAAATGTTAAGAAACAAGTGGCGGAATATTGGTCAGCGGAGGTTTGTGAAGGCTTTACATAGTGGGGGAGGTCCGGGGGTCGAATCCTGCAGCCTCCAATACATTTTACATAAAACCAATCGGCCAATAAACGAGTGACACGTGGCACCCATGGATTGGGCCACGTGTCCTCATACCATTTGCCACCAAAGACACGTGTCACTTCCCGATTAGACAACAATCAACCAACGAATTCGTTCCACATCACTCCTGTATGGTCGTACGGTCCTGTCACGTTAGACCGTATGAAATGTACGGACTTGTACATTCAACATCAAAATTTTTGCATGTTTGGCTTGACGAACAGATCGCTATATCTCTCACTCCCGACGTCCGTTTGAGACGAAACGAGTTGCGTTGGGTTTGCAATGACGAGGTCTACGCGCTCGTCCGGTTTGAAGTGATTCCAAGCACTTTGAATTTTTGAGCAAAATTTGATCCCCTGATCACACCTCCCCATTGGGAAGATTTTGGACCTCCAAAAGACTATTCTCAGTATATGTGAAGATGAGGGTAAAGTTCCCTCACCCTTCCAACCTCAATCCACTTTGCATTGCTTGGATTCGTCCCTTTAAGACCAACTCACAAATACTCCACATTTCCTCGTTTTGAAGTTCGCATCCTCCTGTCAAGGATGGTGTCTTCCTGCAGTTCTGTTAGATACTCTGGAGAAAAATCATCTATGGAAGGAATCTGAACATGCTCTCCTTGATCATCAATCAATGGAGGCTCATACAACTTCAAATTCTCAACATTAACAACTGCATACATCTGCATATAAGGAGGCAAATCTAAACGAAAAGCATTGTTACCAATCTTGTCAACAATCTTGAAAGGACCATATTGAATCGGTTTCAACTTTTTACCTTCCCCTTCAAGCCTCTCCTTGCTGATGTAAATCCAAACTTCATCGCCAACTTGGAAACTGTGATTAACAAGATTCTTATCATGTCTCGTTTTGTACTTGGCCTGACTCTTTTCCAACTGCTCTTGCACCACCTGATGTATCAACTGAATTTGTTCAATGAACTTCTCTGCCCTATCAATGTCATATTGACCATCAATAGCAATATCTTTCCCAAAGATAAAATCTAAAGGC
>ML780135.1:505957-527002 GCA_009831015.1 Picea engelmannii | reverse complement strand
GCGTGAAACGCGAACTCCCGAAGTCCGAACTCCCGACATCCGAAAGGAAGAGCGTTGACTCTTCGGGCCCGTGAGAAATAGAAGGTCCTGGTGGGCGCAGACGGCTCGGTGAGGGGCAGGTTGCGTCACCTTTGTACTTCTCCCAGTCATCACATGATTTATAGTCTGTGATTTTTTGCTGCTTGGCTATCTCAATCTTTGTTGTGGAAGATAGTTATTCTTTGAATATCTTGATTGTTCATATCTAAATCTTAAAGAACAGTTTATAGCTTTGTGACAAAAATTAGAGCAGAAAAAACAATAACCATAGAAAAAATCTTTGTACCTTGAAAAAATCTGTCTTCTTTGAGGAGTTCGATTTCTTTCATGCCGATAATCTTTCTGGTCTACAAATTTGGTTCTGGTGCTTTTTTTTCATTCCTTCTTGGTGGCTGATTTTCCTTCTTTGTTTCTGCAGAGTGTTTGTTGTCAATGTTTGAGGATTTGACAAACTTGATAGATTCTATATTACTTGGATGATCACTACTTTATCCTTCTTCATATGCTAATCCAGCTTTCAATTTTGAATTTCTTTGCTGATTTAGAATGGAGGTTAATCCTTTTGAGGCTTTAATACTTGGCAGATTTTGGTGATACAATCCTTTAAACTTCTCCATTTCATTTCTAGTTTTTACTATCTCTTCTTCTAAGGCTTCACACCTGACTTTCTTCTCTAACAATTGTTGTTTCAGTATGTATTCTATTTTCTTTGCCTCTTCTAATTCCACTTTCAGCAAAGTAAAGTCTTCATTGGGTTTTTTACTGTCTTTCTCGAACTATGTCAACAATTGTTTTTGCTTTCTGTTCTTAATTCTGAGTCTATCAATTTCTTCCAGTGCACTGATCAATTCCCCTTCCATATCAACCACAACGTCTTCATCATTATCATCATTGCTTGTGCTTTTATTATCATAATCCTCTTTGGCCGTAAGCACGAAGTCATTTACCTTGTCTTCACAGGAAGAGTCATTGTTGGTCTCTTATGAGGAATTGTCATTATTTGCAACCAAGCTTTTCTTCTTACTATATTTCTTGAATTGGTACTTCTTTTCATCATCAGAGTTCTGGTCCTTTTTCTGATGAGGCACTTAGATGCAAAGTGACTTATCTTACCACAATTAAAGCATTTGAATGGCAACTTGCCTTGATATTTTCCTGAACCTTTCTTTAACCTTCTCACAAATTTTGCCTCAATATCATCTAATTCTGAATCAATATTCTTGTCTTATTTAAACGATGCTTCTCTAGTAATGGATTTATCTTTGCTAATTCTCATTTCATATGTAGTTATAGTTCCTAGAAGTTGATCAATGGACAGAGTTTTGAGATCATTTAATTCTTCTATTGCAGAGACTTTTGGACTAAATTTATCAGGCAGAGATCTTAAAATCTTCTAAACTAAGAGTGAGTCGTCAAACTTCTCACCAAGACCCTTCATGGCATTCACAAGTTCTTCAACTCTTAAAAAATACTTGCTAACTATTTCATCTTCATTCATCTTTAGTTGTTCAAATTTCAATCTGTATGTTTGAAGTTTGGCATCTTTTATTTCTCATTTCCTTCATAATTGCTAATAAGTTTATCCCACATTGCTTTGGCAGCTTCAAGATGCATCACCTTTACAAACTCAGATTCAAAAAGTCCATTCAAGATAGAATTCATTCCCTTAGCATTAAAAATAAACTCTAACTTATCATCCTTGGAGGCTATCATAATAGGCTTTGTATATCCAGTCTCTACTATATCCCAAACATCAGCACCCAAGGCCTTTAAGTATGTTCTCATTCTAATCTTCCAAAAGGAAAAATTTGTTCCATCAAATAGAGGGGGATTAGAGGCTGAAGTCCCTTCATGACTTGTCATGTTTAAGCTTACAGATCTACCTTTGAATAAAAGGAACCCGCTCTGATACCAATTGTTGAAATAAATAAGACAACTGAGAGGGGGCGGGGTGAATTAGTTGTTATTGTGCTTAAACAATTTTAAGTCTATTAATACAATCTTAATATTTCTTCAAGTGATCATCAACATTATACAACATATAGACAATAAAAGTAATGAGCATCAGTCACACATAATGTATACACAGAGACAGATTTTCACAAGGAAACCCATAAAGGGAGAAAACCTCTTCTTCTTCGAAATGATAGGAAGTCTTTTAAGTTCTGTACATCATCTATAATTGAGCACCAACTCAATGTGAAGCTTCTACCTCTGTTTTACAAGCTCCAAGTTGTTTGAGAGCACCGAATCTCTTGTTTCTCTAGCACCCACTAGAAGGAAGCACAAACTCCCCTAATGTTCCAGCAACAACTGGATGGAAGCACCAACTTCCAGTTACATAGGCTCCAACCTGTATAACAGAGAACACTTGTTCTCCCTTGCACCACCCTTCCACCCTGGTTTCTCTGGCTGCAACCAGATGGAAGCTACAACTCCCTATGTTCAAGCTCCCACTTGAACCTCTGAGGAAAAAATTCCTCCCTGACACCTCCCAACCACCCTAGAATATAAATGAATAAATAAACAACCAACTACACAGATAAATCAATTCTTATCACTTCTTCTTTGTTTTGTAGATTTGGTCTTCTTCTAACTGTTCTGCAATTCTTCTCTTCCTTTGTCTGTTCTACAATTCTGCTCTGCTTCAACTTGTTCTGTCATTCTGCTATGTTTCAAGTCTTTTCTTCATCTATTACTCCTCTATGAGTTTTATTTCACACTGCGCACATTTTTCAGTCTCAGACTGCGCATATTTTCAGTTTCACACTGCGCATCCTGTGATTTTCCCTTTCTTACAGTTTAATTCATTTTTCGTCCAGAACAACCAACCTCGCACATTCTATGTCTTTTCCTTTTATAGACCACACCCACAACTGTTACCCTTTGAATCTTCTGAGGCAAAATAAAAATCGTCTAAGCAACTGAAATGTCAACCGATCAGAAATCATGAATTAGTTTTGCTAACTGATTCGTAACTGATGAATTAATTGTGAGAGAGAATAGTAGCCCTCCGATCATATTCAATTTTATATGCACTGTTGGATGAACTTTATTAATCTTGCCTTTAAATCAGGTTTCGACATTTCGGCATTCCTGTGGCCAAGTGTTTCAACACTTCATATTGAGATCTCTGAAACTTCGATGCAGAGCTTTTTTGCGCTAGCTCCTTCCTCTATATGACCAAGGCCATGACCAAGCACTTATGCATAAAGTGATTTTCATGAATTTGCATTTCTTGAATCTGGAGATGAGGCATCTCGACTCTCCAAGTCGTGATCCCCGAAACCCCAAAATGGAGCTTATCTGAACTGACTCCTTCCCTTCTCGTGACCATCGGCCGTGACCATATGTTGTACCAAAAGGCGCTTCATATTTCACGAGTTTATAAACTTCATTGAGTTTGATCAATGGTTGAAATATCCATAGATCTAACGGTCCAGATCTTATCATGATCTCGCATCTTGTGAGTTTCCACACCATGCTCTGTTGACTCCAAGTCAGCGACTTGTCCTATGATTCGATGGTCCAGATCTGATCTTAATTCAATGGCTCGGATCATATCGCGATTTCGTATCTCGTGAGTTTCCACACCATGCTCCGTTGACTCCAAGTCAACGACTTGTCCTATGATTTGACGGTCTAGATATGATCTTAATCCAATGGCTTAGATCATATCACAATTTCGACATTCTTGTGGTTATGTTTCTTGCCTCTCCAAGTTGTGATTCGCGAAACTTTGAAATGGAGTCGAATCAACGGTCCAGATCACACCTTGATCTGATGGCTATGATTAAATCACGATTTCGCATATCGTGATTTTGGTGGTTATATTTCTTGCCTCTTCAAGTCGCGAGTCACAAAACTCCGAAATGGAGTCGGATCAACGGTCCAGATCACACCTTGATCTGACAACTGCAATTAAATCACGATTTCGCATATCGCGATTTCAATGGTTATATTTCTTGCCTCTCCAAGTCGCGAGTCGTGAAACTCTGAAATTGCGTGGGATCAACAGTCCCAATCAACACTTGATCTGATAGTCATCGGGAATTGTAAATGGGATCCAACGATCAGAAATGTTGCTTCTCCTCTCAAGCAGTCCTGATCAACACTTGATATGATGGTCATCGGGAAATGTAAATGGGATCCAATGATCATAAATGATGCTTGTCCTCCCAAGCTTACTTTGTTCTGCTTACTTTGATCTTTCCATCGATGATCTGCTAACAATCCTCTGCACTATCTCTTCTGAGCTTATTCGAATCTTCTCTACATCATCTTCTCATAATGCTTCCACTTACTCTGATCTTGCCATCAATGATCTGCCAACAATCCTCTGCACGATATCTTCTGAGATTATTTGAATCTTCTCTGCAGTGTCTTCTCATAATGCCCATCTATAACATACTTCCTATACTCATGCCATCTTCATTTTTGTACTTGCCATCAATGACAAGTATACAAGCATGCGCTGTCTGTTAAATATTTTCCAACAGTAAGTAAATCTCACCCTATGCTTAACATGTCCTACATATTGTCATGAGTCTTGGTCACATCTCTATGTAAGACATTAGTGACCTACTTGTGTAGATTTGGTTTTTCCTTGAAATTCATCCGATCAACATTCACTTATTGAATTTCACTTTTTTCAGTCTCTAGAACAACCAAATTCAACAAACACTTTTGATATGGCTTCTCTTCCAAACCATAGACTCTTATCATAGTAAATTGCTCAAAAAGGAACTAGTCTCCCACTTTGGTGGTCTTTTCCAAAGTCTTCCACTTCGGTGGTCTTTTCCAATTGTAGAGACCCTTTGACTATTTAGGAATAATTATAACGAATACTTCATTTTGGATGATAAAATCTAATTTATAGAAATAAAAGAGTCTTAGATGGGAACTAATTATTATACTCATTTATTACTTCACACATATTGACCAAAATTATTGAATTCTTATCTTATTGATGATATTTATATTCATAATAATATAACTTCAAATTGACAACTTATTAATTAATTCATTAATAACCTAGACATTAGTAACTAATGTGTTTATTGAACCATAATATTGGATTTGTGTTGGATATGTAGGCATAGCTAGCACATACATATCCCACACGTAGACGATAATAACAAGTGATGTTCCTTATATGCATATTTTTAAAATGTTCACAACTAATCATACATACAAATAAATAAAGTAAATCAAACTTCAAATAATCCTCATTAAAGAAAGAATAATAATTCAACATTCATCCATCTTTAAAATTGAATTGTTATAATTTAAACATGGTAAGAACTATGTGAGGAAACAAGGAATCATAATGTTATGAGGGCCCTGTGACCTAACACTAGTGATATATCCACTCATAATAGAAACATTTTCTAATGAAAACCCATATCATATCGAAGTATTTATGTTAGAAGCCCCATTTTATCCCTACCTTCTAGTTAACAAAAACTCTTCATAAGTATTTATATTTCATTGAATTTTGATTTAATAATATTTTTAATGGTATATCAATGTTCTGTAGAGTGATCCCCTTCTCCATTCTCATATGATTTAGCCAAGAATTGGCATGTTTATGCAAACCCCCATTAAACCATAGGTGGCTTTGACTAGAGTTTGAAGAAATCATAGGTAGCATGCATTTTCTTTCATGGTAGTAGTCTCTTGTGCCTGTACATTAGGTGCCTAGTTTTAGTCATTCTCTTAATGGGGAAATAACTAATGATATGAGGATAGGATAGGTCATATGATATTTACTATAAGATTATAAATTATATTTACACCATTGAATTTTCTCAGTATTTCTCCATGATTATATAGAAATGCTACAACCCAAATCTTCAAATCCATATATAGTATAACAAGATTGATGAGTGTCTCAAAAGGGGTTTATTTTTTTCCTAGAGCCAAAATTCATATGATTTACAATTGTTTTCAAGGTAAAAATAGGTTTTGGACATGGAGGGATATCATGTTAGGTTTAATAATCAACAACAAATAAACTCAAAACTATGTCAAGGGAGTTAGGGAGTTTATAGTTAAGAAATCCCTTAGTGGAAATATGGTTCCTTTATGTAACAATTAGGTATAAATCCCTTAGTGGAAATCTTTTAGTGGAAATCCCTTAGTTTATAGTAAAATTAGGTCCCTTTATGTATCCTTTAGTGGAAATCACTTAGTTTATAGTAAAATTAGGTCTCTTTATGTAACTTTAGGTGACCATAAAATATTTCACAGTTATGTATTTAGTTCAACTATATCCACAACTATCCAACAGTTTGTCCTTAAATCTCTCAAGTGATCCAAATATATAATATAGCATTTGCACAGTTCATATGTTATATAATATAACATTATCAAAAAAATTACATTTTCTCTACCTCATCTTAATTTATATTAGGAATACAAACAACCCTCAATCCCATCCCATTTAACATGACAATTTAGGAATTAGTATAAAAACTCAATGACATTTAAACAATGTTAATGGGAAGTTTAAAGCAATGGCATATAATCCATGTTCATGCAATACCTTCACCTCATTGTGATTAAAACATGGGTGTGTGAGGTTATGAAGATTAAACTCTTTGTTTTGGGGATTCTAATGCATTACATTATATGTGGTATTTGTGGATCCATCCATAGGGAACTTTTAAGGAATCTTAAAGAAATGTTCTAATACATTTTTTTTAGTGGATCCAACCATAGGGAACTTTTAATGAATCCACTTGCTTGTTGTTTTTCTGAATTGATTTCCCTTGGTGAACCCAACTTTATGTTTTCAACGACTTCTTTGTGTGGGTTTTATTGATTATTATGAAAAGATTGTGGTTTTATCTTCTGTCCCTTATCCCTTTAGTCATCATTCCTTGCCTGAGAAGTCAGCTAGTAGTTGAATCGACAGTCTCCACTTTGGTGTTTAAATACCTATAGATTCAAATGCCCTTCTTTTCTATGCATGGATGATGAGTGAAGGATAATAATTTGTCTTGTTGTCTATCCCTTGATTATCTTTTAGTTGATTGATTCATGGCTGAATGTTTAGTCTTTGCATCTTCTTCTTTGATGTGGATTGTGAATCATAAACCTCTAAGTTGAATGACAGTCCCTTAGCGAACCCAACTTCTGATTTCAATGACTTCTATGTGTGGTTTGTATTGATTATTATGAAAAGATTGTGGTTTTATCTTCTGTCACTTATCTGGTTAGTCATCAGTTCATGCCTGAGAAGTCGGCCAGGAACCAAATCGATGGTAGTCACTTCGGTGTTTAAAGACCTATAGATTCAAATGCCCTAATTTTTTGTGCATGGATGATGAGTGAAGGATAAGAATTTGCCATGCTATCTATGGACCCATTACTTATCTCTAAGTTGATTGATTCATGACTAAATGTCTAGGATTTGAGTCTTCTTCTTTGATCTGCATTGTGAATGATAAACCTTTGAGTTGAATGACAGTCCCTTGGTGAACCCAACTTCTGATTTCAATGACTTCTATGTGTGGGTTTTACTGATTATTATGAAAAGATTGTGGTATTATTTTTTCTCACTTATCCCTTTAGTCATTAGTATGTGCCTGAACAGTCGGTCAGCAACCGAATCAATCGTCGTCACTTCGGTGTTTAAAGACCTATAGATTCAAATGCCCTTCTTTTATGTGCATGGAAGATGAGTGAAGGATAAGAATTTGCCCTGCTATCTATGGAACCCTTACTTATCTTTGAGTTTATTGATTCATTTCTGAATGTCTAGTCTTTGTGCCTTCTAATGAGCGAGTACCTCTGTGGCTTGATTGATTAAAACTTTGATTTATCTTTGCATTTTTAATTGCTTGAACTTGTGTACATCTCTACATTTTTATTGATAAACTATGCATTATGGATAGATATTGAGGAGAGATGTCGACATGGGATTCTCTAAACATTCCTCGCAAACGCTCTAGGTATTCTCAAGAAGGAAGAATAAGAAATCCTTCCTCGACTGAGACTCCGAGTGAGAAACAACAATCTCGTCAGAGGATATTTTCAAACGAGTCTGTGAATAGATCAACTGTAGAACCTGCTCAGGCTAGTGCTATGGATGCATCCTTCTTAGATAGGTTGTGCATCGATTCTCCTACACCTAAGAATGTAGGGAATACCTCTGGACAAGAGAATATTTCTGGTAATTTTCTTTGATTTTGTTTATTTTTGTTTTATTTTTTTGTATTTAAATTTATGTGAGGTTAAATCTTGAAGTTACTTTCAAATGTGTGTGTAGACAGTCAATTTAGAGCAAGGGAAAAAAATGAGAGTGGCTATCACGAATATTCAAATGTTGGTGCAGAGGCTGAAGGTGGATCTAGGAGGCCACATTATCAAGAAACAAATGATTAGATGCCTACGCCGACCTATCCTTCAGATGTTGGTGATGAAATTCCCTGGGAAGGGAATACTAAAGCAATGATGCTTGAGCAATGCTCAGGTGTTAAAAAGAGGTTGGAAAATGATTTGGTGGTCTTGGAACTCCCTCAGGAGAGAAAATAAATTTTGCAAATTGTTTTGCATTCATTGGAAAACTTTATGGATGCATATCAGAATATGGGGCCAACCACTGACAATTTCATCGATCTAATGAGGTAGCGAAAGTTAGAGGTGATGGGTCCAGATAAATGGGAGGAAGTAAAATATACAATTTCAAAAGAAGACGTCATTTCCATGTTCAGATTCAAAGAGGGCCCAAAGCGGAAGATGTTGAAGGTGCAATATTTTAAGCACCCTGACTTTGCAGGACATTTGTATAACATATTTTTGGGGGCATATGGGAAATTGTCATGGAATGATGAGGTTCCACACTATTTTGCAAGACATGTTTTTGCAGAGTTTTTCTTGCGCATGCACGCCGAATATACTACTTTACCGTCCAAATATTATGGGACTGGTAAAGGACGTACATATGATCACAAAGGGGCATATCAAAGTACGACATTGCCGAGGCCTCCACAACCTTTAGTACCTCGCCCAATAGGGGCATTTGCTTCACTTTCAGAGTTCTAGGCTACATCAGAAGTTGGAAAAGAGGCCAGGACTGCAATCAGGGAAAATTTAGAAGCTATTTTTTATGGTGTTGATGTTGGCATGAAGCGTCAGTGAGCAGAAGCCAATTCCTGGGCTACATTTGTTGATAAAACAGATGCAGAGTTAGATACAATGTCATCATAAGATGTTTTGGAGTATGCAAAATTTTATAGGGATGGTTGGAAGAAGGTCATTCAGAATGATGACCCGAACCACAGAGTGGTATGTGTTCTATTTAGGAATTTTTCGACGCATTTTATGATAGTCTACTTCTAGTTCTAGATTTAGATATCATTGTCTCTATAGAAATAATCGAGTTCTTCTTGCCATTAATTGCAGTTCGGAGATATGTTAAACGAATCTACAGTCGGTAGGTGACTTGATTCGACATGTTTAAATTTGGATGGGTTGAATCAGGTATGTGTTCTCTAATAGTTGTTCAATCTCCACTCTTTTGAATAAGAGATCAACAACATTTATAATTTTTTATAATTGTGAACACATTGAATCCTAGATTTAGTTCGTAGTTGTGTTGTTCACAAATCCATATTCCATCTCCTACTACTTGGGTAGGCTTGTCTCAATTATCATTGGGAGAGTTTGAAGAGTGATCTTCCCAAGAAGGCGATTTATAGGAGAAGGTGACCATGCAAGCCATATCTCGACTTCTGACCAAAAACTCTCCTCAGGGGTGCAAATCTGAACATGGGTGCACCATTAGTTTGGGTAACCAAGAAAATGGGGATCATTAGTGGGAGAAGCCTGGTGCAGCCATGGAATAGGGTGCACTCACTTCATTCCCACAAATAAGAAACCAACAAGGGCACAACCCCCAGTTGGTGCACCCTCCCTTTTGCCTCAGAAAACTCGAAGGAAATGATTTTCTCCCTGAGAGAGTGGCTATATAATGAGATAATATTTCTCTTAGAGGTGGAAGAATGGAAAACAGAGTCACCAGGAGGCATCCATGAAGGAAGGCGCACTAGTTATTCTTCAGAAACCCTAAAAATGAAATTGTCCCAATGTAAAATGAAAACTCATAAAAGAAAACAACCAAGAGACATAGCTTCAAAAGAAAAGTTAAGAGTGATTTATTTTAGTCCCGGTTAACCTTATATAACAAGGGAACCATTTATGTTACATATATTTAATTCATACTCAAAAGGTGAAGAAGTGTTGCGCCTAGGTGATTGACTTTTGTGTCCTAGGTGGTCGTTCCCCTAGGTGGCCTCCTTGGCCCAATTCCTCCATGTTTAGATATAGAAGCATCCTGAATTCCATGAGAAGATGCAGAAACTTGTTTTGCAATACATCAATTGTGATCCACTTTGCCTGAGTCGGAGTTTGGCCTTGGCGGGCTACCAGATATGAAGTGTAAGTATGGTGTCTTGTAGAGCGACTTCGAGTGTATAGTATAGTGTCATTGGCCAATGGGAGTTGGAAATCATGAATGTTTTCGACTAGATGAGTGATGGTGACTAGTTCTTCCAAGAGGGAAGGCTCAAACAACTTTAAGTGATTTACATTAATGACGTTGTGGATTCCCAGTTGTGGTGGTAGATCCAACCTATATGCATTTTCTCCAATCTTGTCGAGTATTGTATAAAGACCATATCTAATTGGAAAAATCTTGTTATGGTGACATTTGAAGCACTTCTTATCCAAGTGTAACTAAACTTTATCCCCTGGTCAAAATTCCATGAAGTCTATTTGTTTGTCATGGCCCTGCCTGACATGATCTTGGACTGCTTTGAGTGATGATGTGACTGCATTGTGGCATTGTGCAATTTGTTGGAGAAATAGTTGAGCTAACAGTTGTTCCTGTTGTTGATGGAAGGTACCTTGAGGAGCCCAAGTGAGCGGGATGTCGGTTGGAGATGTTGGTTGGAAGACCAAGCAGACTTCAAAAGGTGAAAAGCATGTAGAAGAATGTGTTGCCTTTTTGTAGCTATGCTGGAGAATGTGTAAGTAATTGTCCCATTGTTTTCTATGCCCAAAGTGAGTTCAGAGAGCATGCACCAAGACTATGTTGACAACCTTTGTTTGGCCATCCGTTTGAGGATGGAATGCAGTAGAAAACTTCAGGTGGCACCCCAAGAGCGCCAATATGGTCTTCCAAAATGTACTGAGGAAACAAGAATCTCTTCTTGAGATGATATTTCTTGGGATGCCAAAATGGGGCCAGACATGACAAAAATAGAGTTATGTTGTTTGCATTGTTGTAGTAGTCATTGTGCATGGGATAAAAAGTGCCATTTTGCTGAAGCGACATACCACTACCCAGATTGCATCATGTTTCTTTTGGGTTGTTGGAAGTCCACTTAGGAAGTCCATTGAGATTGACTCCCAAGGCTGAGAAGGAAGTGGCAGTGGCTGATACAACCCATGCCTCTGGTTGGATGGCTTGTATTGTGAGCATAAGGCACAAGCTCTGATAAATTTTTCAACTTGAGGCTACATGGAAGGCCAATAAAAATGGAATTGTATATGTTGGGTGGTCTTTGTTGTCCCGAAGTGGCCCCTATAGGCTGAAGCATGCGCTTCCCTTATGAGCAAGAGGCGATCTTCTGAGTGTGGAACACATAGCAACTTCAACTTATATAGCCACCCATCCCGAATAGTGTAGTCTAGGAAGGGGGTCTGATTGATCACTGTGGGGCTTTCAAAAGCTTTCCAAATATCTCGAAAGTTAGTGTCAGTAGCATATTGATCTTTCCATGTGTCATAAGTAGCACAACGTACTTCTAGAATGGAAAGAACTGGAGTGGGAGGTCAACTTAGAAAATCAGTCATTTTATTAGAAGTACATTTTTTGTATCTGATGACAAAGTGAAATTGTTGAATGTAGGAGGCCCATTTAAGGTGCCTTTTGTTCCTGAATTTTCGATTGAGAGTTGATGAAAATCAAAGGGTGGTGGTCGATATGTAGAATGGTTTCTTTACCCAATAAATAATGCCTCCATTGTTTGAGTGATTGCACCAGACTATAAAATTCCTTGTCATAGGTACTATAATTTTTCTTTGCCATGGACAGGGTTTCAGAGTGGTAAGCAATGGGGTGTCCTCCTTGTTTAAGTATGACACCAATAGCATATTGTGAGGCATCAGACTCAATCAAAAAGGGTTGGGAGAGGTCTGGCAGATGTAAAATAGGGGATGAGCAGAGGGCGTCTTTGACCTGAGCAAAGTGAGTTGTTTCTTCTTTGGTATAGAGGAACGTAGAAGAAGTATTTGAGAGCTGATAAAAATTTCAAGCAAGATTTGAAAGAGAGGAAATCAACTTACGATAGAAATTGATGCCACCCAAAAAGATTTTCAACTCCTTAGATGAAGAAGGTAGAGGCCATTGTTTCAATGCTTGGATGCGAACTAGATCTAATTGAATACCCTCTGATCTTACAACAAAGCCAAGATAGGGGATTGAAGTCTGACCAAAATATGATTTCTTCTCTTTGACTTGCAACTTGTGTTCTTGGAGAATTTGGAGAACTTGTCGGAGATGTTGCATGTGAGTGTCCCATGTCAAACTGGAGATGAGAATGCCATCTAAGTAGATGACCATAAATTGACCCAAATGTTCTCTAAAGATTTCATTGATGAGCCTCATGAAATTATTTGGGGCGTTGGTGAGACCAAAAAGCACGACTTTCCACTCAAAAAGACCAAATTTGGTCTTAAACGTTGTTTTCCAAACATCACCTGGGTTCATTTGAACTTGGTAGTAGCCGACTGTCAAATCTAATTTAGTAAACCACTTAGCTCCTTGGAGGGTGTTGAGTAGTTCCTCAATCCAGGGAAGGGGGTAACGGTTTTTTATTGTGGCTTTGTTCAAGTCTCGGTAATCAGTGACAAGGCACATTTCTAAGGTATCTCATTTAGGGATGACAAAGGCGGAAAAAGTACAGGGAGAAGATCAAGGTTGGTTGTGGCCAGAGTTGATGAGGTCTTAGTTGTCTTTCCATTTCCTCTATTTCTGTTGGGGCCAACCAATAAATAGGGGTGTTAGGTAAGGCAGATCTAGGGATGAGATGAATGGAATGGTCAAATTGGCGGGAGGGGGGAAGACCCTCCGGAGGTTGAAATACCTTTGCGAACTCGTGGAGGAGGGGAGTCATAGTTTCAAGAACAAGGTGCATTGTATTGTTTGGTATTATTGGGTGCATGAAACATAGAGAGACACATTGGTTTAAGTGTACATGTGGGATTTGTTCTTTGGTAGAAGGGGGTTTGGGTTTTGTTGCAGTTAAGATATAAGTGTGGCCTTCTTTGGTAATTTTGTACTAGCTGGATTTGGCTAGATAGATAGCATTTATTTGGGTTTGGCATGTGATACCGAGCAGAAAATCCACACAATCGAAGGGGGAGACATCACAGAGGACAGTATCTTTGAATTCGCAAATGGTGAAAGTGACCAGACAACGCTTGGAAACTAGGAGGCGAGGGCCATCCTTTTGGACCCATCTGAGTTGATAGGGTTGCAGATGTGAATTGGTGACAATATTAAGGTGGTTGACAAGGGATTGAGACACCAAATGTTTATGGCTTCCATTGTCCATAATCAATAAAGCCAAGATGTTTTTGATTTGGCAGTTATGGGTGAAGAGGGGTTGGGTGGATGCATTAAAATCTTCCTGGGTCATTAGAATCAATGAGAGATCTACTTCTGTGGGATTTTCCAAAGGAACTTCTTCGGTATCTTCTACTTGGGAAGGCACAATGAGCTCAATGAGTAGAGTTTTGTTGGTTTTTAGATTTTGGAGGATTTGACAATCTGATGAATTATGTGAAGTAGTTTTGTGGAATGAGCACCAGGGTGTCCTTGTAGTTGTATTGGGTGTGGGGTTTTGAGTCCGAGGAGGTGGAAAGTAGGCTTAGGTATGGGAGTTGAATGGTTGAGAGGTGGTGGGGTTAGTTTAAGGGAGGGTCTGAGGAATACAAACTCTAGGAGAGACTTTCCTTTCTATAGCCAAAGATCTCTGAAATGTTTTATCTAAAGTTGGATTTTCAAACATCTTTACTTCTCGATGGAATTGAATCAATAAACGAGCAACAAATTTTAATATGTGTACCTTCTCCAGATATGGAACATGAAGTGAGAGGCAGATATTGCAGAAGAAGTCTATGTAGCCTTTCACTCCTTGTGAAGAGATTTGTCGAAGTTGGTGCCATTTGATCCATAAGGATTGCACATACCCCGGTGGGTAGAAGTGATTTCTCAAAGATTTGAAAAGTCAAGCCCAGGTTTTGATGGGTTGCGAAGTAGAGGATTTTGGAGCATCCCCAATCTCTATCACAAATGTGGTCTTATGTTGCTCTGTATCCCACCAAGTTTGTGCCAGTACTTCTAATTGCAAGGAAAAAATATGGAGTTTTCTTTCCTCGGTAAGGCCTAGACATGTATTGAAATAGGTGGATAGGCTACAGATCTAAGAATACACCATTTCACCATTCATTTTCCCAGCAAACTTGGGAAGTTGGATTCAAGTGTCCAACCAGAATGGATCTGGATTGTTTTGTTGTTCCATTCTGAGCAGCTCGTTGAGGACAAAGGAAAGATCTTGGTTGGGATTTGATGTGTTGGAATCTAAGTTGACTGCCAAAGGATATTTGCGTGGAGGCATTGTGAGGCCAACTGAAGAGAAAAGGTGCCCCTAGGTTGCAATGTTGAACAAAGGACTCTATTTTGAGAACAAAGGACTTGAAACCCTGAGGCAATGAAGCTTGAACAGGTATAGAGGGAGAGATCTATATTGTCTTAGATCTGTGGAGAAACTCTCTTTGGCAATGGATATGTGGGAACCCTTGGGGCTTATGAGATCTGAGGATCTTCTTGCATAAAATGGAAACCCTAGAATCGACAAACTCTGGATTATTTCATTAAACCCGCCAAAAAGATATTTGCCTCAATATTTAAGATTGGAAGCTTTTCCATGGATCTTGAGGCTCTGATACCAATTGATCATCCCAATAAGGTGATTTACAGGAGAAGGTGACCATGCAAGCCATAGCTCGAGTTTTGACCAAAAACTCTCCTCATGGGCACAAATCTAAACAGGGGTGCACCATTAGTTTGGGTGACCAAGCAAATGGAGATCATTCATGGGAGAAGCCCAGTGCATCCATGGAAGAGGGTGCACTCACATCATTCCCACAAAGAAGAAACCAGTAAGGGTGCAAACCCCAGTTGATGGGCCCTCCCTTCTGCCTCAGAAAACTCGAAGGAAATGATTTTCTCCCTAAGAGAGTGGCTAGCTAATGAGATAAGCTTTCTCTCAGAGGTGGAAGCATGGAAAATGGAGTCACCAAGAGGTAGCCATGAAGGAAGTCGCACTGGTTATTCTTCAGAAAACCTAAAAACGAAATTGTCGTGAATGTAAAATGCAAACTCAAGAAAGAAAACAACCAAGACACATAGATTCAAAAGAAAAGGTAAGAATTCTTTATTTTAGTCCAGCTCCACCTTATATACCAAGGGAACCATTTATTTTACATATATTAAATTCATCCTCAAAAGGTGAAGAAGTGTTGTGCCTAGGTGATTGACTTGTGTGCCCTAGGTGGGCATTCCCCTAGGTGTCCTCCTTGGCCGAAAGTGGGTAGGAGTTCACAGGTATCATTTAATGTCTTAAAATAATTTAAATTTAATGTGTTATAATCATTTAAATGTATTTTTTCAAATTTTCATATTTGAAATTTGTTATATAGGCTAATGTGAAGAAGAAAGTACCTGAGAGTGTGTTGGGGAGGAAGATTGGGATTGAGGAGGAAGTGGAGGAACAATCCAGATATGGGAAGGATGTGTCCATTCAGGGTGATTCATAAATGTATGTTCTTGACTTTGATCAAATTTTTGTTTTCTCAAATTTTTAGTTTAGCCTTTCCTATTCAACGCTTTGATCAATTATTTTGAAATATATAGAACCCCTAGACAAGATTTTAAAATATATAGAACCCCTAGATAAGTTTATCGTTGTCTTAAATGGTGTACATTCAAACTTATTTAAGGTTAGATCATGATGAAGACCTAATTTTGACCTTGAACATGTTTGAATATTTGCGAACAGACTCTACCCCACATCAGAAAAGAGAGTTTCTAAATTTTCCTCGATTAAATTCCTTGCTTTCTTGTTCAAGAATGACGTAGTATGGACAAAATTGTGTTTTCTACATACAACAAAGTGAATTCCTTCTTGCCAAGGTATTGTCAAACTCTTAACAAAATTGGTTACTAATCACAAAAACCAACATTCAATTAGATTTACAAATAAGCTCACACATATTGTATATGTGAGCTCGCTCACATAATTTCAAAGAGCATTTCATTATATCTAATATGAATACATCCCATTTAAATGGTTTTTGAAGAATGACTTAATACACATGTGTAGATTTGTGTTTTCTTCATGTACATGCAAGATTATATGAGAACATATATTCCACCGAAGAAAGAGAAGATAAGTATTTTCTGGAAGAATGGTTTTTAAAATTATGATTTGTGAACTTTTTTAGATAATAGGTAGTTTTTTGGAAGAATGGCCTAATATGGATATTTATGAGTCCTTTAGCTTGAAAGGGCATCGTGGAATTTGATTATATGACCACTGCAGAAGAAGAAGAGAAGTATTTAACTGCTGAGGAGATTAGTATTTTATTGATGTGTAAATATGATCAAATAACATCACCTAGGATGAGAATTTCTGAAGGATTTGGGACTTTATCCACAAGGAGAATTTCACCTGTAGGATTTTGGACTTTATCCACAAGGAGATAAGTATTTCTTTGGAAGAATGACTTAATATGGAGATTTGTGTTCATTTTCTTCTTGCACAGTTCTATATTTATTTTTAGATAATTATCTAACTCTAACTCACAATTTGTTTTACTAAGAACATGATAACATCACCTGGATGAGAAATTCACTTGACGGATTTGGGACCTTATCCACAAGGGGAGTTTCACTTGAAGGATTTGAGACCTTATCCACAAGGAGATAAGTATTTCATTGGAAGAATGACTTAATATGGAGATTTGTAAACTTTCTTCATACACAGATCTATATTTATTTTCAGATTATTATCTAACTCTAATTCAATTTGTTTTTTACCAAGAACATAATTTTTCTCTTTAAATATTTTTAAGATTTTAGAAAAGATTTACGAATTATTTAAATCATGTACTCTTAATTGGAGAGTAACTAGATCTTAAATATGTTTAACTTTGGTTGGTTATGTTATTATTTCTTATTGTTTATTTAATATTTAGTTACAATATATATGCTAAAATGTGTTGCTTTTTTATTATGTTTTTTATTTTTACAGATGTCTAAATTATATTTGGTGGAAAATATGTTTATAATATATTTTGTGGGAAAGAGTATGATGGAGGATGACATATCCACTCTTT
This sequence comes from Picea engelmannii, assembly GCA_009831015.1. NCBI lineage: Eukaryota > Viridiplantae > Streptophyta > Pinopsida > Pinales > Pinaceae > Picea > Picea engelmannii. Next base: position 509,488 of record ML780135.1, on the reverse strand, counting down.
TGGTATGTATTTTAATTTTGTTTTAATCACAATTTTTTTAATTCTGTATTATTTCGCATGTTTGAAATGTAAATTTTTTATTTTTGAATTCTATTTTTTTGTAGGTTTGAATTTCATGTATTAAGTGATCTATTTTAAAGCGATTGCTTAGAGTCCATAATTTTGGAGTTAAATGTCTTAGCTTTTGTTATCATCCTAAAATGGATGTGGAACTTATGTATTTTACAGTGTAACTATTCAGACTTTGCTTATATATATATATATATATATATCATAATTTTGGAATTTAAAATAGTAATTATTGTCTCATATTTGATTTCTCAAAGTTGTATTTTATGTTCACTGTTTACTATCAATAATATGATTCTATTGTCAAAAAGTGGCAAAGTTAACTAGTAATGAACTAATGTTGTGTATATATTGTCCTTTTTACAATGCATTAAATTAAACATGAAACTCTTAAATACTTTTCTTAGTTTAAATGTTTCATTTTATGTTCACTGTGGACTATCAAAAATATGATTATATTGACATATCATCAAATAATTTTGGCAGAATAATTTTAGCATATTCTAGTTACTATTGAAAAAAAAAATCTATTTTTTTTAGCAGATTCTATTTTATTTTTTTCTAGTTACTAATGATTATGTTAGTTACATAGATGCACTTAACCAMTAAAAAAAATTAAAGGAAAAACTATTTAGGAAAGAAATGCACATGAGATCTACTAAATAAATTACCACTTAAAGAAAACAATGTTCTCAAATCAAGGATAAAAGAGATGTTCAAATTACAATAATTAGGTAGAAGAGATATCCAAATTAGTTATAGGTAATTTTTATACAATAAAATCTTGAGATAAAAGAGATGCACAACTCTTTTTTGGTTTGTGTGTTAATGATAAAATAAAATGCTCAAAATGATGTGATAATAAAATAAAACCTTAAAATGGAAGAGATTGAAACTCTTCTTTAATTTTTTCTTTAGTTTTATCTTTAGCTTTAGTATATGTATATTAGAAAATGTAGTAATTAAAAAAATGCTAAAGCTATAAGAGATATTCACCTAAAGGTTCATATACCCTTAATAAAATAAAATTCAAATAAAAGTCAATGCTCTCAAATCAAGGATTATCTTTAGCTTTAGTATATGTTTATTAGAAAATGTAGTCATTAAAAAATTGCTAAAGCTATAAGAGATATTCACCTAAAGGCTCATATACCCTTAATAAAATAAAATCCAAAGAGAAGTCAATGCTCTCAAATCAAGGATAAAAGAGATGTTCAACTCTTTTTTGGTTTGTGTGTTAACGATAAAATAAAAAAAAAATGTTCAATTCAACTTTAATCTATATAATGCTCGTAAAATAAAATAAAAATTAGAATGAGTTAAAATTTGAAAAAAATCTTGTCGAAAATTTGAAAAATTAAAGGAAAAACTATTTAGGAAAGAAATGCACATGAGATCTACTAAATAAATTAGTTTTCATAGATGCGCTTAACTAAAAAAAACAAGTAAAGAAAAAAGTAAAGGAAAGATAGGCATATGAGATCATAGATGCAAACTCATAGAATGTGAACTGTTTAAATATATTTAAGAATATGCGAACTCAATAGATGGACAAGAAAAAAGTGAATTGTCAAACATACAATATGTACCATTGCATATCTATTTAAGAATATATGACAATAGACAACATGTTAAACCATGCAAAACTTATTTGAGAATATATTATGGTAGTAGAAAACACTTTAAACCATGCAAAGCCTATGCTGGTTTGAACTGTACTAAAATGAAGAAATTTTCATGATCTACCAATTTACTTTCAGAAAAATTGTGTTTGATTTTGGAAGAAGGTAACCAATGTGGAATTAAAGGGAGGAGGTATGCATTCAAGCATTGTGTTTTAGACATGCCAAGGAACAACACATACCCCTTGTACAACTCAGATAACATGTATGAAAGACAATTACATTAGGAAAATGAAGAGATGATAGAAGAGATATTCAATTCTTTTTTGGTTTGTGTGTTAACGATAAAATCAAATGCTCTAAATGATGTGACAATAAAATAAAACCTTAAAATGGAAGAGATTCAAACTCTTCTTTAATTTTATCTTTAGTTTTAGTATATGTATATTAGAAAATGTAGTCATTAAAAATATCATAAAGCTATAAGAGATATTCACCTAAAGGTTCATATACCCTTAATAAAATAAACTCGAAAGAGAAGTCACTGCTCTCAAATCAAGGATAAAAGAGATGTTCAAATTACAATAATTAGGTAAAAGAAATATCCAAATTAATTATAGGTAATGTTTATACAATAAAATCTTGAGATAGAACAGATATTCAACTCTTTTTTGATTTCTGTGTTAACGATAAAATAAAATGCTCAAAATATTCAAAATAAAAAATATGTTCAGTTCAAATTTAATTTATATAATGCTCGTAAAATAAATAAAAAATCAGAATGAGTTAAAATTTGAAACACGATTTATTACAATAGAAAATATAATGGTTGAAAAACACAATAGAAAATATTATTATTGTAATGGTTGAAAAACACAGATAAAATATGGTTGAATCATTTTTTATCTGTGTTTCTTAAGAATGATTTGGAGGATTTTATACATGTACCCTTTTTATAAATATCATGTCTGGAAATATGTTTGAAGATAGTCAAAACAAGTCATCAAAATCTGGAATGTACTTTCAATGAGAAATAAAAAAAATTGGAATGTACACATGCTCCAGTTGTTTAAAAACATCGTAATGGTATTCTATCTTTAATTATTCGTTCATGATTGACTTTGAACATTTTCCATTTTCTAACTTTTTTTTTTATTATTGAACTTCTATTAACTTTATGCGCGCTGCACATACCAAATGACTATATTGACAACTTCTGACATGTGACTGGTAGTCTTGAAAGTGAACATGAGTATCAGTTTGATGGGTTTCTTGAAAAAAATATCCTTTCAATACAATGGATCCTCTTTGATATATAAAAATTGTTATCATCAAAATATTCTAATAGCCTCATTGTTTGTTCTGTGCATCACATCAAATAATATTTCATGTTTTCATTGTTTTCTACAGGTGCAACCATGGAAAAAGCATCTCCTGCAAATAATTGGATATATTGGACAACAAATAATTCATGTTAGATTATCACACAAGTACATCTACAAGTTATTTGAAAAAATTTAAACATAAAAATTTTACCTTCTCTAACAAGATCAGAAACTCTATCGCCATCAACTGACACTATAGTTTCATTTGATTCCATCTCCTCTGAGCTTGAAAGTGGTATTTTTCCTTTTACATTAGATTCAGTATGTCTCCAAGATTTAACATATCCTGCATTTTTTTCTCGCAAATATCTATGGATGATGTGTCCTCTATGCAAACTGAACAAAAACAAGAGTGATTTCTTCTATCAAATGAAAACCCATTTTTAAAACGTTTTGTTTTAACTGAATGCATTTTTCGTGTCCTAGGTATTGTACTGGCGTTATATTAGATTGAT
>ML780135.1:481145-505907 GCA_009831015.1 Picea engelmannii | reverse complement strand
AAGACAAGAACTTGTTAACTTGAAATCTCTCAAGAAAATGATTGAAGATTGAATATAAATTTGAACACGTTCAAATTTATATATCCTGTGTACATACATGTAACATTTATATATAGACACACCTGCGCACATCCCTTGATGGACTATATTCATGGATTAGCATCATTTTGCACCATTCAACAACTTGTTTAGTGGATTGAAATCGATCGACATGAGGGTTCAGTTGATACCTTCGAATTGTTCATTTTATACATGCCCCTGCACCGTTGTGCTCTCCTTTTCCATGACCAGTCTCAAAAAAATTCCAACAATGTGTAATGTTTATTTTTTTATGAAGACGACATAACCAATAGAATGATCATGCATATTTGAACTGACCCACACACCCATAAGACCATATCCAATGTCGATCAAATTTGATTTCACATTTTTTCAATGAATCATAAAATTTATCAAAACAATGTTGTACATAATGTGTGTCGTGTGCTCAATCATCACTTATATAAAAGTGATATTATTTAATAACATGTTGATTGTCATTAGTTCTTTCTATGTTATCAAGACTCCATTGAGCATGTCTATATAGAACGTGCACAAATATCGTGACTTGATCAGAATGATAATATTCACTCTGTATTTCTTTTTGTGCAGTGAATGTGTAATTCTCTACAAAAAGAACTATAGACAAAATTGTCCCTGGTGGAAACACTTCATGGGATTGTTTGAATTGTAGATCTTTCCATCGAGCTCTATGTGAATGCTTGGTGTATTTATATATTTCTTCCTCAAACTTCTTCAAAAAATCTATCACACAGATTTTATCTACCTTCAAATCAATCCTTTTGGAAATAACATTTGAAGAATGTGGAACCGTGTTGCTCATATATTCATATCTCTTCCAATTGACTCTTATATCAGAAAATGATTGATTATTCATATGAATATGATACTTTGAATGAAACAAACATAGATTTCCACAACGATCAGATTTCTTTCCACCAACACATTTTTTTTTTGTAAAATAAATCATCATCTTCTCTTTCACATAGAATTTCAAATATAAAAACATGGAATATGGAAGGAGGAGGTGAACCTGGCCATAAATCTTTACCAAAATCCAAAAACGTGTCGTAATAAAACTCAAATTTCACATGATAACGACAACAACAAGTGTCACGGACAGTGATGGATCTAACAAACCATGGTTTTTGTTGCACAAATGTATTGATGGAAATTTTAACTTCTTTGTGCTCTTCTTTGAACTTATTGAACAACTCTATTTGTGTCATTGGAAATATATGTTTTGGATGTTCTTCATATTGTTTTCGTGTTATTCTTCATCGCAACACATCCCTTATATGTGGTGAAACATGAGATTCTTCCAACCAACAATTACAGGCCAATTCTTTAACATTTTCTGCAAGTTTATCTTTGTAGAGTTATCTAGAAATCACTTTCCAACAAGCCAATTCATCATTTACATCTATTTGCAATCGAAATTTTCTATGTTTGTGCAATGTTTTTCTTGACGTTCCCATCATTTTTTCCATGTGTCGTGTCAAACGATATTTTATATTGTTCCCTGAAACAATTGTTGTTTGTAACGTTCTACGTGCAACACAGACATCTTCTTTTCGATATTTTCCAAAAGATTTTAATACACTAGTAATATTGTTAAAGACATTTTGTTTCACCTTTGTATCCTTTGTCGACTTTTGAATACCCAATAATGATGTAGATTCTTTTAACTTTCTTGACTTCATTAGACAAAGTAAAAGTTGAGCTTGTATTGTTACTGATTCATCTTTGAAAAAAGTATTATACATATTCTTAGTTCGATTTCTTATATAATGCTTAGCTTTTTTCTTCCCAAATTTGTTAGCATCAACATTTTCTAATATTTCACCATCAATGTTGATAGATTCTCCTGCATATTTCAATTTAAAGTTTGTATTAAAAAACATAACCCGAACACATATTCACTAAATTATATATACTTGAGTGTTCATCTTGTATTAATCTAAATTTATGTACATACCTATAGGTTATTTGTCTTATACTTTAATTTTGGTTTCAATGTCTTCTACTTTAATTTCGGTTTCAATGCCTTCTGCTTCAATTTCGGTTTCAACGTCTTCTTCGACATTATGAGACAAATCTATTTATGTTTTTTGAAAAACATCAAATTGTAATTACAATCAATTATATTATTTACAATATTTTAAATTTGAATTCTATCCTTTCAATTTTGTACTTTCTGAATACAGGCCCAACGTGTGTCATGTGCTCGATCATAATATGTGCATGCATACCTAGTTGAACTTCTTCTTGTCGAAAATCTCCATTGAACTTATCATTGTTTATTTCTTCAATATTTGTATGTTCTTGTTTCTTTCTCCGACAAAGCTCTTTCCTTTATTCAATTTGGTGAGTATCATCTCGAGTGCGATCAAATTTTCTCTTTGCAACAAACCTCTTGTTTCATCACGACAACAAGACTCACATAACAAGTGCGAAAAAAAAATAAGTATGTGTGTGTGTGTGTGTGTGAAGGTAAGGATGCCATTATGCTCGACCATGCAACACGATGACTCACAAGGCGCAAGCAACTCATGCAACAACAACAAGATGACCCAACATAGAAGCACGTCAATCACCTGGAAGCAATGTATGAACTCAACTGTCAAGAATAAAAAGAATACCCGCCCATCCTACCTTGCAATGGTTAGGACCTCCATGACACATAAGCAATGCTCAAGCCCAGGTTCCCATCGATTTTGACCATTTAAGGTATCAGGGCTGGCAACTGTTCTAAGGAACAAAGAGGTGTCTAAATCCCACCCTAAAAGTACAAGTCCAAGCCAACCAGCTAAAAGACAACATCAAGATCATCCAGGACACTTCTCTCCACAATAATCAATTCTAGAAAACTTTAAAGAATAATTAAAGTCGGCCCTTTAAATTATTTTGCATAAGGTAGACATTGAAACACTTTATTTACGCCCATAATGAAAACTATGTTATTTATATAAGGTCGCACATCAACACTCTTACACTCTGAATTGTTACAATAAATTTGATAACGCAAGAAGTAAATAACCGACTACCATACATTACATTGACATTCCTTTGCGTGAAAGAAGTAAAATCTAACATTATGCAATACGTCATGCAGAACCTTAATTTTCATGTGCGCAAGAAATAAGTAAGTTTAAAGCCAACAACAAAAAATTAAACTAGATGAAAAAACTAAATATCTAGAACCACCATCTACTACATAAATCCCAAATGCATAAGAAACCTAAATCTATGACTATCATTCATGACATACAATCCATTACGCAAGAAGCGATAACTAAAACCATCAATATTCCATCCACATTGTCATAAGGCACCATCTAATCAACATTAAATAGACATCAATAAGCCAGTTTGAACTTCGACATGGTTAAAATATAATTAACATCAATTACAATCTAACTAGCTTGACTAATTTATAAATTAGCCATTAATCCAATAGACATTAAATGCAATCAGTTATCAAAATACTAATGTCCAACATGACGATTAATTGACTAATCTAATTTAACACCTTAACAGTATGTAACATTGTTAACTATATCAATGTATCTTGTTATTAATGCAAAAACAACAATCAACCTTCTTAGAATCATAGGTCATGACCTCTCAGCAATATTAATTACATCTTGTTGTCCATCATATATAAAATTGTTGGTGATTAAATTGAAATTGTGGTCTAAATTATATAAGAGGTTGAGGTCAATGAATGCCCCGTTTTTAAGAAAAGTTCAATGCCATTTTAAATGCTATCTTACTGTTATGACTAACTGTTATGTCACTAATCAATGCAAATTGAGGTTGCTGCTATGATAAAAAGAGTTGTCTTGTCGTTGTTAGGGGTTAAAGAAATGCCTATCAATGGACAACAATCATCGTTGCTGCCTTTTTAAAAGGGACTAACCCCTCGTGGTCTAAAATACAGTTGTATTGCTATCTAAGGGATGGTCGCTATCCTATACTACTACATGAAAATCGTTGCCCTGCATAGCAACAGGGCAGCTAAATTATTGACCAGTCAAGGGTGGATCATCCAATGAAACTTTGTCAACATCCAATGAGTTGGCAGTCACAGGGTTTGATTTTTCTTCATCCTACAGGTAAATAAACACTGCCCAAGGGTTGCTGGAAGAACACAGCTAGGTAATACGTTGTTCAATTCTAAAAGAGCAATGTAAATAGAAGTCACTGTCATAGACAAAAAAATGCAGACAAACACGCAGTCGCAGTCTCTAAGCTCTCCCTATATCTGTGTCTTTTAATGCCTTGGTATCTTTTAAGTATGACGGATTCGATGTCTACAATTGCAAGGGATGCGCTCAACTCATACGGATTAGCAAATATATCTGACAGAAGGGAATTTGGGATCTTGACCAAGGAAATAATAAAACATCGCTGAGGGTAATACACTACCCAAGCATTGTTATGCATCTAGAACCAACATAATATTGTTGATTTTTTACTCCTATTCAGTTCGTGGCCATGCACATTTAAAAAACACGGGAAAATAGGCTATTAGCAAAAATCGAACGTTCTGGAATCAACTTAAACTCAGGGAACAATTATGAGTGTGAAAGTGACACCAACCGCACTCCTCAGAGCACGATCTCTTCACCGGGACCTTCTTTCCTCTCGGCCCGAAGAGTATCAAGACTCTTCTATTTCCCTATCGGGAAATCTGCACCCACAGTTCACTTCTCGTACCCCCTTCTTTGATCTATCGGAGGATCGGAACTTCGCTGATCGCGAGTTCAACCATTATGCGTTACCTCCTCGGATTCCCAAGACCCGAGATGTGTCAGTCAACGCTGACTTTCTTCCTCCCTATCGGGACTTCTCTTTATCGCCCTTCGCCGATCGGGCACTAAACACTCGGATTCCAACCTCCCGAGATCCGATGTGTCGAGATGCCAACAACTCGCGATCTCACTTCCTCGCGTCTTCGCCACTCGCACGATCAAATGACTCCTCCTTTGACCTCCGATACCTGAGATGCCGACATCCCGTGTCACCTGTCACATCACCTCACTATGGCCCCACACTGTCCACGCTGTCATTGGAATGTCGCTTCTCGCCTTCTCGCGACTCCCATTGCCAAGCCTTTCTTCTCCTTTCTCGTGAACTCCCGATATGCCGATCCACGAATCGAGCTATACTCCTCATGGTTACGATCAACACTCCTGCCCTCTTGAGCTTCGAGCCTCTTTGTGCGCTTGCACTGCAACCTCCTGCAAATCCAAGCTATCCAACAACCCGTTGGTCTTCATGAATTCTCCTTCTTCTTTCACAATCCATGGATAAGAGGTGTCTCTCCACGAGACTTGTTCGCGAACCCGCGACACTCCTTCTCAACCTGCTCATGCAACTTCTATCCCAGTCCTTCAACGAACTTAAGGGTCTATCTCTCCTGAGATTTGAGACTTCAAAATCCCTGAGGAAGAATTTCTTGCACGCACCCTCTGCGGCAAATCTTTTATCACGACTAAGTGATGAATCCTTTGATCCTGCGCACTCCTGCAGCAGAAATCCTTCAACTCTTTGCTCAGAATCACAACTCTGAGTCTTCGTCTAGCCTGTGCATGCCTTGCACGGCTTCGGTGCCAAATCTGCACTCTTGAATATATGAGAACAAAATCTATCTCTAAGTAAACCCTGAAGTTACGCACTCTTTGCGGACAAATTCAACTGCACTCCTTGCAGGAATTCTCTGGCTCACTTAGAGAAATAATTGAAACTCATTCACTCATTCTTTCAGATTTCAAATCAATCATGAAATCACATACACGGCATATAAAATCTAGTGCCTAACAGGAAGCAAATACTCATGAGAATAATATCAACAATACCCGGAGAATAACACAACCATGGAATTGAATCAAAGCTTTTCTATTAATTTAATATCTGTACATGGTGGTTCTTCATACACTTCTCTCCTGCTCTTCTCTTCTTGCTCCTGAATGAATGAATCATAATGATACAATGTACAAAGGAGGGTGTCTATATCCATTTTCCCTCTCGAGCTCTAAAGCTATAAAATCTAGAATTTAATATCCTATCTACTTTACATTAAATCTATTAAATGCCTTCCTATCTACTAAGGACGAGAGCTATCCGCTCAAGGTCAATTACAATACAAAGTACGCTTCATTAAATCCACACATTAATGTTCGGCGCAACATTATCAAGGTGTTTCCAAAAAGAAATCCGCTGGCTTGTCCAGCTGTCCTCTGCTTCCGCGCTGGCTCGCTTGACGTGGGTGATGCTCCTGCATCAGCAAGGCATTCAGCCACAAAAATCATTCTCACAAATACAACTGAAGGGAATCTATTTCGTGATCAACCCACTTGCAAACGTTAGAAATAAAAACATTAAAATCAAGGTACATAATGGAGAAGAATGTGCAGCAATTACCATTACACAGTGAAGGTGAAGTATGCCATAAAAATTTGCAGGTGGACGTGATACCATTAGGCACGTTTAGATTGTGGCGTTCAGAAACTTGGATTGTCGTGAAGTGAATTTCTGGCATTAGATTAATGTTTCACTGTAATTGCAGTAAACACTCAAGAACAATCGACATTTTCTTACTTCTCTGTCTATGGTCAACAAAAATAGGTAAACAATGTTTAAAATATGTGGATGCATGTCTTTTACAAATAATCCAGAGAATAGTTATAGCTAATAGATGTTATTCAAAATTTTATGAGTGGATTATCATATCGCCACACGAATGTTCTGAATCGTTGGAACATTTTTAAATCTCTCAGTTGCCTTTAATGCCCTCTACTTTTCGTTGAGGGTGGGTTGTATAGATTAGTGATATAATTTTCAGTGTACAAATTTCCTTCAACAACGCATCAGGCGCATGGAGAGCTAGCTGTCGAGGTCAACCTTAGAGGTGGAGCAACACAGGAACATTCCAGTAAGGTAAGAAAAAAAACGGTGGAAGGAAGGGCCAAACCAACAATAGAATTCAAAGTTAAAGAAACACATCCGGGGGCAAGATAATCATTCATCCAAGGACAATAATAAGAGGTAGACGACTAACGGTGCATCCTTCTCTCATCATCCTTGCACAGGAAAGTATGGCATTGAGATCCATAGGTCTTTTAACGCTAAGGCGATGATCGTAGATCAGGATCCTAGCCAACTGCTTAGGCAAGGACTGAGGAACTCAGGATGAAGGGAAACAACCAAAAGGACACAATCAATTACAGCCATGTGGTCAGGACATGTGGGAAAACAAGGCCATAGGAGATGACAACCAATGAGCTAGGCTAAGAAAAAATTTAGTTATTAATCTAAAATCCAATCTACTTACATAATCAACATGCAGATCCAATCATAAAAACCTACAACACTCTACCATTCAAACGAAGAATCGTACCACTACCTATTCACCCGCTCTGAGTGACGTCTGCGTGCTCCGTGCAACTCCCGCCCGTCGACCGTCGAGACTACACCGGTACCTCCTAGCCAATGCTAGGGGTACTCTTCTTCCCCCTTAGCCCCGAGAGCCACAAAGGGGCCACACACACTATCCAGAGATTACGTATAGCTCCTAGCGAGCCTCCCAAGGCCGATTTACCACTCCTCTCTGAGCTAGGTATCCCAACTCCCACAATTAAATCAGTCAAGTCAATATTTCTACAGTGTAACATTATGCAAACATAAGATGATCCTTCATCCTTCTCCTTCCTTTATTTTATAGAGTTTTGAACCTCCTTTCTTTCCTAAAATCTCATTTAATTAAAGTTTTAGAAATAATTTCCTAAAATATCCTCTCCGTAAAAGTGTCCCTCATCCCCTACATTCCTTCATTAATTAATTTCTTTAATTAATTAATTATCTTATTTCCCTAACCCACCTAGAGTTACTCCTAGAATGACTCCTAGGTGTCCCAAAATTCCCTTACAGGTTTTAAAGGCTTTCCCTATTATGAAGTTGTTAATTCTGTTTAAAATTAGATGGCTCTTAAATGTAGATTCTTTACTAAGTTGGCTTCCTTCTTTTTCCCTTAAGTTCCCCTTTTTCCTTTTTATGTTACCTCTTTTCCCTAGTTTCCTATTTTTTTTATTTTCCCTCTTTCCCCTTTTACTTCGAACTCAAAAAGGTAGGTGTGGAATTTAACCCCTTTTCCATTTTATCATTAATTTAGTATCTTTTAAATTATCAAATGATAAAATAATTAATTCCCTCTTTACTTTTTATATCCACAGATTTTATTTCTTATGATTAATTTAATTTCTTACTCCCTTCATGTTACAAAATTTTATGAAGACAAGAATTATTACTTAAGTGGTTTTTATTTTAAATTTTAATATTTTATTTCATTTTATCTCTTTATTTCATTATATATATATATATATATATATATATATATATATATGTATATATTATTATTTTTTAAAGGTAGACAAAATTTTACCCCTAGCGAAATTTTAGACTTAGTACTTAGATTTTGTACTGGGCGACATTTAATTAGGGAAATTGTTTTAAAATTTCTTTACCTGTTATTTTCCTTAGGGCCATCTAGATTCATCCCTCTATCATCATCAATGCAATGTACCCTTTAGGATGCACTACGTGCTCCAAGGGTGCCACTCACCTCATCTGTTCCCTTGCGCGACGTGCCCTTTAGGATGCACTACGTGCTCCAAGGGTGCCACTCCACCTCTTGACTAATTTGGTAGACATCAATAACCGTTGGAGTCAACACTCCGCCAGGTGAACTTGTGGGAGACTAAGGGCTTCTAAGGAATAAGGCCCCCTCCTTATTGTGCACCCCTTAGAATCATCGTGAGCGACTGTCACAGTCTTCCCTCACGGTATCGTCGGTTCTCTCGAACTAGGTAATCATTAACCTACAGTTCGAGCCACGGCAGGAGTGCTAGTAGGCTATGGCAGGGCTATTGTCCACACCTCTCCCTCAATATCTCTGGAAGTCATGTGCGACCCCTTTACTCCATAATTAGAGCCTGGTCAACAAGCTATCATCAACCTGCATCATCAACAAATCATGTCAGAACATATCCATATCATATCATCTAATAAAATGCACTAATATCAAAGTAAAAATAATCAAACCCCAATGTTACACTCTCTCACTCAATCCGGAGTCCAAGGGGTTCCCTCGATTCCTTTTCATCCTCAAGGTCCAAAACCCTACACACTTAGTAAAACTGAGTCAATAGCACTTGTCTATGTCAATGTAGTAAAATAACAAGTCATCAACACATAACGCATCATAATCAAAAATTTTAATAGCATAAAATCAGGATCACTTGCGAGCAAGTGTCCTCAAAGAATAAGTTCGCTCAGTGCGCAAGAGAGGGATGTTACATACACCCCCTCTTGGTCTAAACTTTGTCCTAAGGTTTCACAGTATATATGTCGAAATAAATTCTATCACAGTATCATATGTCTATCTACCAACACAAATGGAAACTGTTGGCACATATAATATGCGTCCTCCCAGGTCACCGAGTGGGGACTATAATTGTCCCACTGGACCTTGACCTGATCTACCATTCAACGTCATCGTTGTCGAACAAGATTATCCAAGATGCGGACCGGCTCATCCGTGAGCACTCCTTCATCCAATACCTGCAAGGAACTCATGTCAATAATATGTGTAGGATCACTAATATAATATCTCAAAACAGATACATGAAAAACATCGTGCATATGCCTCAAAGAATCAGGCAAGGCTAGTTGATAGGCCATGGGCCCCTTTCTCTCCACAACCTCGAAAGGGCCCATGAACCTAGGAGAGAGTTTATATCCCTTCTCAAACTTGATCGAAATCTTATGTGGTTTAACTCGCATAAAGACTCGATCATCGACTGCGTAAGTACGGTCGACACGATGCACATTGGCATAACTCTTCTGTCGATCCTATGCTTCTTTAATCCTTTGTCTTATTGTTTGCATTTTCTCTTCCATTTCTTGGATCACTTCTGGTCCCACCAGGACCCTATCCTCAAGCTAATCCCAACTCAAGGGCATCCGACATGGTCACCCATAAGGAAACTCAAAAGGCACCATCTTAATGGTGCTCTGGTAGTTGTTGTTTTAAGCGAACTCCACTAGTGGAAAGAATTCTTCCCAACACATTTGTTGGTCCATCATGTACATACGCAACATGTCCTCCAAGGTTTGGTTCATTCGTTCAGTCTTCTTGTCAGTCTTCGGGTGATATGCCATACTAAAGCTAAGTTGGGTTCCCAAGGCCTCTTGGAAACTCATCCAAAATCGTCCAGTAAACACCAATCCTCAATTGGATATAATCTTCTTAGGCACACCATGCAACCTCACAATCTCACTGATGAAAACTCTAGCTATGCCAGGTGCCTGATACATTGTACGCACAGGAATAAAGTGAGCACTCTTCGTCAGAGTGTCTACTACTACGAAAATCGAGTCATGTCTCCTTGCCATCAGTGGAAATCCAACAATAAAATCCATCGAAATAACCTCCCATTTTGATTCCAGAATGGCATGTGGTTGTAGAAATCCTGCTGGGTGTCTATGTTCAGCTTTTACCTGTTGACATTCTAGACATATGGCCACATAGTTGACTATGTCTGCATTCATTCCCTTCCAAAAGAATAAGGGTTTAAGGTCTGCCCTCATTTTCGTGACTCCTGAGTGAGCCATGTATAATTCTCTATGAGCCTCACTTAGGATCAACATCCTCAACTGGTCGTTTGGTGGTACATAGATCCGACCTTTAAACCTCAATAAACCATCGCTATCAAAGGAAAATCCCTCAAATCGTGGTACCATCATTGTGTTTTGTCCGATAAAACCCTCGACCTCTTTGTACTAGTCATCGTCACACTATAAAGTTGCAATCCTTTCACATAGATTATTCTGAAGAGGCAACACTGAAAAGATGCATGGTCTCCGACTCAATGCATCTACTACTTAGTTCATTGTTCCTTTTATGTAAGTAATCTCGAAGTCGTACTCGCTAAGCAATTTCGACCAACGCCATTGTTGCACGTTCAGGTCACTTTGCGTAAATATGTGTTGTAGTCCACAATGGTTAGTCTTTAGTTCAAATTTTCATCCAACAAGGTAGTGTCTCCAAACCTTCAAGGCATATACGATGGCTAATAACTTCAAATCGTGCGTCGCATAGTTCTCCTCCTGCCTTCTCAGTTTCCTCGAAATGTAAGCAATCACTCATTTGTCTTGCATCAAGACTCCTCCTAAGCCTTCCTTGGATTTGTCTGTGCATACTAAGAAGTCTTCATCCATGTCAGGGACCTTTAATATCAGTGTTGTTGTCAAGAATTCCTTGAGCCTCCGAAATTCTTCCATGTATTTCTTGGTCCAAACAAACTTCTTGTTTTTCTTTTGCAATTTCGTGATCGGATTTGCTATCTTCGAATATCCCTCGATGAACCGTCGATATTATCCTGCTAGACCCATGAAGCTACACACTTTCGGGACATTCGTAGGAACATGCCATTCCATAATAGCCTCGACCTTGGTTGGATCCATATCGATTCCTTCGCCGGAGATGACATGCCCTAAGTAGTGAATATTCGATTGATAAAATGAGCATTTGGACAACTTCCCATACAATTTGTGCTCTCAAAAACACTGTAGTACCAAGAACAATTGCTCGTCATGCTCCTCCTTTGTATGAGAGTAAATCAAAATATCGTCAATGAACACTTGAACTAACTTGTCTAAGTACTCGCAGAACACCCTGTTCATCAAACTCATAAATACCCCTGGGGCATTTGTCATTCCAAACGGTAAAATAGTAAACTCATAATGTCCAAACCTTATCTTAAAGGAAGTCTCAGGGATGTCATCTTCCTTGATCTGTAACTAGTGATACCTTGATCACAAATCAATCTTGGAGAACACCATCGTAGCCTTCATTTGATCGAACAGATCATCAATTCTCGGCAATGGATATTGATTCTTGATCCTAACCTTGTTCAGTTGACGGTAGTCAATGCAAAGCCTCCATGATCCATCCTTCTTTTGTATGAAAATAACAGGTGCACCCCACGGTGACACACTATGACGTATCAGTCCCAAGTCCAGCAACTCCTTCAGTTGCATTTTCAACTCTTGTAACTCTGGGGTCGACATCCGATAAGGTGTTCTTGCTATCGATTCAGTCCCCAGTTTTAGGTGTATGGTAAACTCCAACTCCCTCTCTGGCGGTATCCCAGGTAACTCCTCTGGAAATACGTCTGCAAATTCCACTACTCCCTTCTTGTTTAACGCAAGGATCACATAATGCTTGCACCCCTTCTGCATGCTCTTTCGAAGTTGCAAGGAAGAGATGAACTTTAGGGAAACTCCTTGGTTCCATCCTACAATCACACGTCTTTGTCCCTCATCATCGACCAAGATGAACTGTTTTGTCTTATAGTTGAGTATCGCCTAATGGGATTCCAACCAATCCATACCAATCATGACATCATAATATCCTAGGATCATGATGTATAGGTTGGCCCTGGTGACAAACTCTCCCAGGTTAAGGACACAGCCTGTAACCCTTCCTCCAATATTCTGTTTGGCTCTCGAAGCCATCTCTACGAAGCTAAACTCGTCCTATTTGACTGCCTTTACCTTAATCCTTTTTAGCGCTGTACCAGAAATCAAACTCTCGGTAGCACCAGGATCTATCAAAATACTAAGGGTATGGTCAGTGATGGTACCTATCGTCTCGAGCATAATCAACTGGTGCTATACCTGGAAGTTATTCACCACTGCATGAATCCAGTGGGCCTTGCCCATATCTCCCACGGTAGTTGGTCCGGCTAATTCGAGCGCTCTGGTTCTCTCCACATGCAGTCACGCTAGTAGTGTGGCTCCCCACATGCCCAACACCCCTTCTTTGGCCCAGTAGTCCTGGTACTCAAAGTAGAAGACGACGGCCCACCGGCTTGGAATCATGGTCTATTTTGCTGAACAGGCCTAAACTGTTGCTGCTACAGGCGACACTGCTACTGATGTTGTGGTCCCTGATAAGGTGTCCGCTGTTGAGGCATCGGTCGTTGAGGTGTAGTGAAAGTGGATCCCCTCTGTAAGCCACGATATCCCAACGTATGTCTGGCTAGTGTCTGATGTTGCTGTGCTCCAGATGAAACCTACCCTGCTGGTCTCGCTAGAGTCCTAGTTTGACCCCCGCTGATAACCTCTTTCTCTGCTATGAGGGCCTTTTGGATGGCATCATGCAAGGTTTGAGGCATCAAAATTATAAACTTTGAACATAGGCTACTGTTAAGGCCGAACATGAACCTATTGACCTTAAGTTTCTCAGTGTTAAGGTGCGGATCATATCGAAGCAGCTCCATAAAACATGCCTTGTACTCAGGCACCGTATGACCTCCCTGTCGTAAGGCGTTGAACTCATTGAGTTGACGCTGAATGAATTCCTCTCAAAGGTACCTCTCTCAGAACCATTCCTCGAATAGTTCCCATGACACATCTTCGATGGCCATGTTTAGTTGTGGTAGGAGTGTCTTCCACCATAGAAGAGCGCTCCCTTTCAGTTGAAATATCGCCATGCGGACCTTCATGTTAGAGGTATAATCGCGAAGTGCAAAGCACATCGCCATGTTCTCCAACCATTCCTCGGAGGATGAGCCATCTAGGGCACCAAAGAACTCAAGAAATTTGACCTTCTCGAGTTCATGGTGAATGCTACCAGTACCGATCGGAGCGCGTGGCGGAACCTCAGTGGGTGTCGGTGCCCTGGCTTCATCTTTGTCCAAACAAATGATCAGTGCCTCAGACATGCGCTAAAAAGTTATCATCATTCCATCTACATCACCAACTTCTATCTGCTCCTGTCCAAGAACCTGCTCATCTCCCTGGGGGTTAGAGACCTTAGGCATGTATGCTACTAGAGGTGTCGTGCCCCCTCCCATAGCACCCCATCGTCTGCCTCCACGACATCCTCTAACCATGATCACCTGCACATTCACAAGTCAACTCGATTAGAAAAAATATAAGAAAATCATATCAACGAAAGTTGTGGCGTTCCCAAGTCACGGATTAAACCGGCTCTGATACCATATGTAATAAACCTCATGTTTTGTCATGACAACAAGACTCACATAACAAGTGTGAATTTTTATTTTTTTTATGTGTGTGTGTGTGTGAAGGTAAGGATTCCATTATACTCGACCACGCAACACGATGACTCACAAGGCGCAAGAAACTCATGCAGCAACAAAAAGACGACCCAACATAGAAGCACGTCAATCACCTGGAAGCAATGTATGAACTCAACTGTCAAGAATAAAAGACTACCCGTCCATCCTACCCTGCAATGGTTACAACCTCCATGTCACATAAGCAATGCTCAAGCCTAGGTTCCCATCAATTTTGACCATTTAAGGTCTCAGGGCTGATGACTGTTCTAAGGAACAAGGAGGTGTCTACATCCCACCCCAAAAGTACAAGTCCAAGCCGACAAGCTAAAAGACAACATCAAGGTCATCAAGGACATTTCACTCCACAATAATCAATTCTATAAATCTTTCAAGAATAATTAAAGTTGGCCCTTTAAAGTATTTTGCATAAGGTAGACATTGAAACACTTTATTTATGCCCATAATGAAAACTATGTTATTTATATAAGGTCGCACATCAACACTCTTACACTCTGAATTGTTACAATAAATTTGATGACGCAAGAAGAAAATAACCGACTACCATACATTACATTGACATTCCCTTGCACACAAGAAGTAAAATCTAACATTATGCAATACGTCATGCAAAACCTTAATTTTCATGTGCACAAGAAATAAGTAAGTTTAAAGCGAACAACCAAAAATTAAACTAGATGAAAAAACTAAATATCTAGAACCACCATCTACTACATAAATCCCAAATGTGTAAGAAACCAAAATCTATAACTATCATTCACGACATACAATCCATTGCGCAAGAAGCGATAACTAAAAACATCTATATTTCATCCACATTGTCATAAGGCACCATCTAGACAACATTAAATAGACATCAATAAGCCAGTTTGAACTTCGACATGGTTAAAATATAATTAACATCAATTACATTCTAACTAGCTTGACTAATTTATAAATTAGCCATTAATCCAATAGACATTAAATGCAATCAGTTAGCAAAATACTAATGTCCAACATGACGATTAATTGACTAATCTAATTTAACACCTTAACAGTATGTAACATTGTTAACTATATCAATGTATCTTGTTATTAATGCAAAAATAGCAATCAACCTCCTTAGAATCACAGGTCATGACCTCTCGGCAATATTAATTACATCTTGTTGTCCATCATGTATAAAATTGTTGGCGATTAAATTGCAATTGTGGTCTAAATTAGGTTGAGGTCAATGAATGCCCCCTTTTTGAGCAAAGTTCAATGCCATTTTAAAGGCTATCTTATTGTTATGACTAGTTGTCCTGTCACTAATCAATGCAAATTGAGGTTGTTGCTGTGATAAAAAGAGTTGTCTTGTCACTGTCAGGGGTTAAAGAAATGGATATCAGTGGACAACAATCATCGTTGCTGCCTTTTTAAAAGGGACTAACCCCTCGCGGTCTAAAACACAGCTGTATCTCTATCTAAGGGATGGTCGCTATCCTACACTGTTGCATGAAAATCGCTTCCCTACATAGCAACAACGCAGCTAAATTATTGACCAGTCAAGCGTGGATCAGCCAATGAGACGTTTTCAACATCCAATGAGTTGGCAGTCACAGGGTTTGATTTTTCTTCATCCTACAGGTAAATAAACACTACCCAAGGGTTGCTGGAAGAACATGGCTGGGTAAGACGTTGTCCAATTCTAAAAGAGCAGCGTAAATAGAGGTAGTTGTCATAGCCAAAAAAATGCAGACTAACACGCGGTTGTAGTCTCTAAGATCTCCCTATAACTATGTCTTTTAACACCTTGGTGTCCTTTAAGTATGATGGATTCACTGTCTACAATTGCAAGAGATGCACTCGACTCATATGGATTAGCAAATATAACTGACGGAAGGGAATTCAAGAGCTTTCCCAAGGAAATAATAAAACATTGTTGAGGGTAATACACTGCACAGGCATTGTTATGCATCCAAAACTAGCATAAGATCGCTGAGTTTTTACTCCTATTCAGTTCACGGCGATGCACATTTAAAAAACACATGAAAAGAGGCTATTAGAAAAAATAGAACATTCTGGCAGTGCTTAAACTCAGGGAACAATTATGAGCATGCAAGGCATTCATCCACAAAAATCATTCTCACAAATACAATTGAAGGGAATCTATGCCGTGATCGACCCACTTGCAAACGTTAAAAATGAAAACATTAAAATTTAGGTACGTAATGGAGAAGAATGTGAAGCGACTACCATTACACAGTGAAGGTGAAGTACGACATAAAAATTTGTAGGTGGACGTGATACCATTAGGCGCGTTTAGATTGTGGTGTTCAGAAACTCGGGTTGCCGTGAGGTGAATTTCTGGCATTAGATTTCACTGTAATTGCAATAAACACTCAAGAATGATCGTCATTTTCTTACCGCTCTGTCTATGGTCAACGAAAATAGGTAAATGGTGTTTAAAATATGTGGATGCATGTCTTTTACAAATAATCTAGAGAATAGTTATAGCTAACAAATGTTATTCAAAAATTTATGAGTGGATTATCATATCACCACACGAATGTTCTGAATCGTTGGAACATTTTTAAATCTCTCAGTTTCCTTTAATTCCCTCTATTGTCTATTTAGGGTGGGTTGTATAGATTAGTGATTTAATTTTCAGGGTTCAAATTTCCTTCAACAACGCATCAGGCGCATGGCGAACCAGCTATCGAGGTCAACCTTAGAGGTGGAACAACACAGGAACATTCCAACAAGGTAAGAAAAAAAATGGTGGAAGGAAGGGACAAACCTACAACAAAATTCAGGGTTAAAGAAACACATCCGGGCGCAAGATAAGCATTCAACCAAGGACAATAATCAGAGGTAGACTGCTAACTGGTGCATCCTTCGCTCATCATCCTTGCACAAGAAAGCAGGGCGTTGAGATCCATAGGTATTTTAATGATAAGGCAACGCTCGTAGATCAGGCTCCTCGCTGACTGCTTCAACAAGGACTGAGGAACTTAGGATGAAGGGAAACAACCAAAAGAACACAATCAATTATAGTCAGGTGGTTAGGACATGTGGGAAAACAAGGTCATAGGAGATGACAACCAATGAGCTAGGCTAAGAAAAATTTCAGCTATTAATCTAACATCCAATCTACTTACATAATCAACATGCAGATCCAATTATAAAAACCTGCAACAATCTACCATTCAAATGAAGAAGCGTACCATTTCCTGTTCGCCCACTCCGAGTGACGTCCGTGCGCTCCATGCAACTCCCACTCTTCGATCATCGAGACTACACTCGTACCTCCCAGCCAACGCCAGGGGTACTCTTCTTCCCCCTTAGCCCCCCGAGCCGCAAAGGGGCCACACACACTATCTAGAGATTACGTCTAGCTCCCAGCTCACCTCCCAAGGCCGAGCTACCACTCCTCTCCGAGCTGGGTATCCCAACTCCCACAAGTAAATCAATCAAGTCGATATTTATGCAGTGTAACATTATCCAAACAGAAGATGATCCTTCCTCCTTCTCCTTCCTTTATTTTATAGAGTTTTGAACCTCCTTTCTTTCCTAAAATCTCATTTAATTAAATTTTTAGAAATAATTTCCTAAAATTTCCTCTCCGTACAAGTGTCCCTCATCCCCTACATTCCTCCATTAATTAATTTCTTTAATTAATTAATTATCGTATTTTCCTCACCCACCTAGAGTTACTCTTAGAATCACTCCTAGGTGTCCCCAAATTCCCTTACAGGTTTTAAAGGCTTTCCCTATTATGAAGTTGCTAATTCAGTTTAAAATTAGAAGGCTCTTAAACGTAGATTCTTTACTAATTTGACTTCCCACTTTTTCCCTTAAGTTCCCCTTTTTCCTTTTTATGTTACCTATTTTCCCTAGTTTCCTATTTTTTTATTTTCCCTCTTTCCCCTTTTACTTAGAACTCAAAAAGGCAGGCATGGAATTTAACCCCTTTTCCCTTTTATCATTAATTTATTATCTTTTAAATTATCAAATGATAAAATAATTAATTCCCTCTTTACTTTTTATATCCACAGATTTTATTTCTTATGAATAATTTAATTTCTTACTCCCTTCATGTTACAAAATTTTATGAAGACCATAATTATTACTTAAGTGGTTTTTATTTTAAATTTTATTATTTTATTTCATTTTATCTCTTTATTTTATTATATATATATATATTTTTTTTATTTTTATTTTTTTAAAGGTAGACAAAATTTTACCCCTAGCGAAATTTTAGACTTAATACTTAGATTTTGTACTGGGCGAAATTTAATTAGGGAAATTGTTTTAAAATTTCTTAAGTTGTTATTTGCCTTAGGGCCATCTAGATTCATCCCTCTATCATCATCAATGTGACGTTCCCTTGATGACGCACTACGTGCTCCAAGGGTGCCACTCGCCTCATTTGTTCCCTTGCACGACGTGCCCTTCAGGACGCACTACGTGCTCCAAGGGTGCCACTCGCCTCTTGACTGATTTGGTAGACATCAATAACCCCTGGAGTCAACACTCCGCTAGGTGAACTTGTGGGAGACTAAGGACTTCTAAGGAATAAGGCCCCCACCTTATTGTGGACCCCTTAGAATCATCATGAGCAACTGTTGCATTCTACCCTCACGGCATTTTCTATCCTCTCGAACTAGGTAATCGTTAACCTACAGTTTGAGCCAAAGTGGGAGTGCTAGTAGGCTATGGTAGGGTTGTTGTCCACACCTCTCCCTCAATATCCCTGGTAGTCGTATGCAACCCCTTTACTCCATATGTGAGTCTGGTCAGCAAGCTATCGTCAACCTACATCATCAACAAATCATGTCAAAACATATCCATATCATATCATCTAATCAGATGTGCTAATATCATAGTAAATTAATCAAACCCCAATGTTACACTCCCTAACTCAATCCAGAGTCCAAGGGGCTCCCTCGATGCATCTACATCCTCAAGGTCCAAAACCCTGCACACTTAATAAAACCGAGTCAATAGCACCTGCTTATGTCAATGTAGTAAAACAACAAGTTATCAACCCATAACGCATCATAATCAAAAGTTTTAATAGAATAAAATCTGGATCACTTGTGAGTAAGTGTCCTCAAAGAATAAGTTCGCTCAGTGCATCAGAGCGGGATGTTACACTCTTGCACAAACTTTTATTTCCCATCACTTTTATAGTTATCTGTAAAAGATATTTTCAACAAAGACTTCACCTTGATAAAATGTTGAACATTTATCTTTCAACATATAAATTGTTATTTCAATAAAAACTTGAACAAACATCAATTACCTTATTCAACAAAAAATAAAAAGTTGATTCGAAACTTTGTTTAAGTGCTCTAGAAAACCATCATGTATCGATATTGATCCTTCTATTAAGCTTATGGAATAGAGGGAAGAAATAAACAAAGAAAATAATACAGTTGCAATCAGTAATAGAAATGCTTTGAAACCCCTATCCTCGAGCTTATATATGTCTGGCCATTCGATGAATTATGTTAAATGTGTTCGGATGAAATCCTATTTATACAATTTGCGGCGAAATGAAATGATACGACGTGTCTTTTCATTTTCTCCAACCGACAGAATTCGCTCAACAGCCTTTCAACCGAAAGAAGGTTTTTTCGGCCGAAAACCTTGGAAACGGTTTAGTTTTGACAGTTTCCATTAGATTTTAGTCTTTTGGCCAAAATAATTGTTTTTCGGACAAAATATTATTTCGGTCGAAAACATGAAATTGAGACTGAAAACAAAAACCAGAGAACTGCCCCAAGATTACTTGAAATTCGGAGGTTGCGGACTCCTGCAAATACTGAGAATTTGGTTTCGAAAATGACACCAGCATTTCCAAAATTGAATCTACTTTCAATTCTTATAATTTGTTTTCATTTTCTTTATTTTTATCTAATTTTATTTAATTTAAAAAAAAAAAATCCTACATAATATTTTTCAGGAGACATTATGATTCAGGGAAATGAAATATCGGTATCTGTAAAAATATATAGTGAAAAAWTTGGAAAAAAATATATTCATAATCCTTAAACTTTTCTTTTCAAAAGGGTATATTTAGATTTTAGTTTTAAGTAAAAATTAAGATAGATACAAGGTGTAGAAAAACATGTGTTTAAAATTTSCAACGTTTTCAGCTTGGTCAACTTAAAAAAATTCTAGAAATTAT
Organism: Picea engelmannii; assembly: GCA_009831015.1. Taxonomy (NCBI): domain Eukaryota; kingdom Viridiplantae; phylum Streptophyta; class Pinopsida; order Pinales; family Pinaceae; genus Picea; species Picea engelmannii. The sequence goes on along the minus strand of ML780135.1, from coordinate 485,519 downwards.
AATATTCATCCGTTAAATTCAAAATTGTAGTCATAATAAAATAGAGTCTCTACAGATTGTTGCAGTATATTTTTTTTCTTGAAAACATAAGTTTAGTAATAGATACATTGTTGTAGAAAAAAGTAGCTCATTATCATTCCTTTCATGTTTAAGGAACATATTGTTAAAAAATTGTCAAATTGACATATCAAATCGTGATAAATAAAATTTGAAAAATAGTCATTGGAAAGCTAACACAATTCTTCACAAGTTTTGTTTTTACTGCAAAGTGAAATTCTAAATAAAAAAAAATACTTTTGTATGCCAGAAGTTGAAGAACTTGTGAAAATACAGTTTGTTTTCTCATAAAACAAGAAAAAGTGTAACCCATCTTCATGATTTCACCCAGGCACCAGTGCATATAACTCATAAAAATGCATTGTTTTCTATATTATGTCACACATCATTTAGTGAGTTCAAAAGAACACAATGCACCGATATGTATATATTTTAATTAATTGTTGTTTTACAAATTTTGAATTAATCATCTCAAAATCAATTTTTTATATAATATTGATTTTTAAATTTTTGTTATTATGTTTGGATATAATGATTGCATTAATTCATTATCCAACGTATTACATATATTAGTTAATTATCAACACAACATTTTACAACATTCCACAATGCAATAAAATAAGAAACACATTTTATTATTTATGAATAAGAGAATGGGACATCATAAAGGTTCACAATAATCAAAATGCAACCAATATGTAATTGCTAGATACTTATTGGTCACATGCCCTCATGCAATTGAGACAATATGTCAAGTAGATTAAACACAATCCATGATTTTCACGGTCAAATATTCTAAAACATACAACTTGTAGTAACATTCACTAAAAGTTGGTGATATTGTATTTTGGTTATTTAACCTAATATTTTCTTGATTTGCTTGTTTTTAATGTTTCACATCTTCATGTTCCATATATAGACATAGAAATAAAGTGTAATACATACACACACATTGACATAAATCAAAATACATACCATAGCAATGAGTGTTTCATAAACAACACATTTTGTTGAAGCCATGTTGCATGTCATCTCTCAAACTCTCTTCTATTGGCTACACTCCATACTTTTTTTCTTTCGTGTTTCATATAATTAATATAAAGGTTTCTTGTTGTTTGATTAATTTTAAAACAAGGGAAGTTAAACAACATAGCTATTTACAAATTCTTCAATTAAACCTTGATACTTCAACATATACTCACAACCCATGCTTAACCCAATGTATATCAATTCATTAATTATCTCTTTTTAATATGTTAGCAGCTAATAGAAGAAATCCATGGACAAGTGTAAATTAATTATTTAAATATAAATATCACAACAAATATGAAATCTTAAGTAACGTTAAAAACATAAGTGCTCACAAACTTTGTGGTCAACCCTTTTATTCCTCGTTCTCTTGTCTTATGTGTTGAATGGGTTCCATTTTGTTTCTTTTATGCAACAAAACAATTGAAAATTAGTATTTAATGCAATAATTAAATTTGATGTAGATAAAAATAAATGAATGATTATATACCTCTAATTACATATCTCCTTGTACACTTTTTTGGACATCCATGAGGGCATGTATTGATTTTCCCCTCATTTGTCCCTTGGAATTTTCATAATCTTTCTTAAAATAAAAATAAAACATGGATATTTTTTTTAAATCAACAATAAAGTAAATATAGCAAAAAAAATTAATTTGGTAATTTTGGAACATATTATTGAAAAATGTTTAGTAAAAATACTTTTTAAATGATTCTTTTTGTTATTGTAAGTATTTTTATTGCAAGTTTCATGGGTCACATTGACCATTGCTCCCGAAATGCTTCTTGTAGTTTATGTATATCCTCATTTTTGGAGTCATTGGATTGATTTGTGTATTGTATGTTGAAAGTATGCCTACACGTTCTTTCCACTAAATCCCTCAAAGTTCTATAAAACAATTTTCCCCTCTCGTTAACTTCTAGCACTACTCCAGATGAAATGAGAACCAAGACATGCTAATTTACATACATCATAATTTTTATCTTGTTATAATGAAATCCAGTTCCCTCCCTATCAGTCCTTGCACACCATTAAAAAAATGTGAAATAGGGTGTTTAAAACATGTTGGCAATTAAAGTTAAGAAAATTGTTTTTAGTAAAAAATCAAAGAAGAACTTCATGTTGATTACCTTTTGATCCACGTAATCGGGCTCTCTTTGCAACATTTCCGTAAAGCATTTACACTCTTTTAGATTCATATTTTGAACAATCTTATCAAGTTTTTTCAAGTTTTTTCTCTACATGAAGTTGATGGAAAAAAAGTGGCAACAAAGTGAGCACAAACGTGTTCATGTAGGAATGCATGCATGTTTCTAGGAACACGCATGTGTTCTTGATGTCACTTGCTCGACAAACCCAAAACCTCCACGCATCAACAATAACGTGTGCACATTCCTGGGAATGCATGTAAATTTCGAGAAACACATGTGCATTTTGAAGAGGAATGCATGTAAATTTCGAGAAACACATGTGCATTTTGAAGAGGAATGCACACGCATTCCTATCCGGCCCAATAAAAGGGTCTGCGGTGCAATTTTTTTCCATATTGACCACCACACCTCATGTTTTATGATATATTGAGTGAATTCAAGGGAGGGATGTTTCTCAACAAGTGTCCACAAAATCTAATACCATCTCGGAGGCAAGCCAATTATTTATTTTCATTTAATTTCTATTTTTTTTAATTTCTTAAACTATTTAATTGCATGTTTTTTGTAATTTTTAAGTTAATTTAAAAAACCAACCTAATTTATATAAACGCCCTTATTAAATTGCAGAACAATAATTAAGATGGAACTTGGACCCAACCAAAATCCAACATAACCATGCAAAGGCATAAAAAACAACAACCCACAATTAATAAACATAAACAAAGAAATTAATGAAGGGTTGATGTATTTGAGATCAATTGTGTGTGTCTTAACGAATACAGGAGAGCATAGCCGATTGTCATTAGCCACTTCATTAGACATCATTGTATCGTCCATTGCAGGTTCCTAAGGGAAATTAACCAAATTTTTTGAATATAGGGCTAGCATGTTTGACTATTGTAGGACTGACATTGATAAAAACCAAGTCAAATACTTGAACATTACAAAATAAGATTTGATGTCACTATTTATTGATCCTAGAATCGGACTATGGCCACCTATCAACAAGAGACATATTTGTATGTATTGTCACATCCAACAATATTTTAAGGATAATTGTATGGATAGATGGTTCATGGTGTTCGACAAGGATCCCTACAATAACAGGGAGGTGCCTCCATATTTCTTGAGGAAATTATGGGCATAGTTTAATTTGGGTCACCATGTCAACTACTTTTACATCAGTGAGTTCAAGGGGTGGTTCTTGGGTCCACATAGGATAGAGAGAATGCTAGGTGTGACCCTATGGTAGGTCCTCATCCGCCTAGGTGAAGGATTAACCTCTCTGCTCATCATCCTCCTATTGCAGAAAGCGTCTAATAGAAACAATTATCTATATCAACATTGACTTGGAGTTTGGTGAAACATAGGAGTTTTGAAGAACTATGTTGGTAAGAGGTTCCTATTGGTGACGTTGGCAGAAGGGATGGACCTTCAACCCCTACAACATAGTGCAACCGAGTGAGGGAACATGGACATAGTGGTTGTTCATGTGAGTCTCATAGATGATCGAATTGCGGGAAGACTTGTTATGGGTCAATGGAGGCCAGTGGACATCAAATTTTCATGGAGGAGGTTAGTGTCTTAACCATATCTATGTTATTCATGATTATATATATGTTTATGTATGTGTGTGTAGGTGTTAAGGTCCTAACCCACACATAGGTAGATCAATGTATTCGGATGTAATAAAGGTCAATATTAATAAGACCTTTCAATAAAATAGAATAAGGCGGATGTAACAAGACCCAATAGAAGCTTCCGCTTCTAGAACGATCTTCCTCTAGATGCTTCTTTTTAGTATAAATAGGAGTCGAGGGTATGAGGACCCTAGCTTGGATATTATTGTAACAGAGCGTTGCTCGATTGGAGGTTGCCCCCTCGAAGAGGCCTGTGAACATTGCTATCTGATTCAAAGTGCTATTTCTATTGCTATTTCGTATATCATTTCTGTGTATTGTGAAGATTATGATGGATATTTTACTGTTATTCTGTCATTTCTAGCATTTAGATTTTGTTCTGCATATTTTGCAAGTGGTATCAGAGCACTTTCCTTGGCAGAAATTGTGGGTATTTTTTTTTCCAGGGTAGAGACGTATTCCGGTGTCTTTAAGCCACAGAGATCTGTCGTTAC
>ML780135.1:384801-419063 GCA_009831015.1 Picea engelmannii | reverse complement strand
GTTTAAGACGTCGGTCTTGCCACATTCCAGATGTCTCTATTGCCACGTTTCAGATGTCTCTCTTCCCACGTTCAAAACGTCAGTCTTGCCACGTTCAAGACGTCGCAATAACAATGAAATCTATGTTGTCGGAAAAGAGACGTCATGTGAAACGACGTTTGTCGGGGTCCGTTGTTTGTCGTTCTCCCAAAATTATAAAGTGGCAATTGCGTCGAATGCGCCATCGGAATTTGACCCAAATGTACTAGTGCAAGATATCGTCCTTGTCATTTTTGTAGAAATAATCTGAACTAGCATTAATTTGCTTGTAAATTGCATAACTACACCTCCTGTTTTTCTCCTCAAGGGGGATTACTGAATAGCGTTTTGAGGATGGGGTGTAATTTTGGGGGTTTGAAGTATCTATAGCTAGGGCCCTTGCTCATGGAACCGAGGACATCAACTTCGTTCCCTTCCAAGTTCGTCATCTTGGTCCCTACTTTGACATAATTAGGATTACCAAGCTCTGCGATCCTAGTTTCCCAGTGCCCCTTTGTCTTGTTCAACAAAAAAGGAACTAGTTAGATGTATTAATTATAGCATTGTGTTGGCCTCAATATTGACCTAACATCGATATTGTATATTTAATAGAATTTATGAAGCACATATGGAAAAACAATCGATGATCCACAAGATTTGTGAGCATGTCTTATCACTAAATATTAATCATTTCCTTGGCCTCAGTCTGCTCCTCTATGAGATATTCTCCTATGTACTTACTAAAAAGTTCATCATGTTTCATTTTCTTCATAACCATGTGATCAATCGCTTTCTCGTCCATAATAGGAAAATGGGAAAAAACTTATCAAAAACCCTAACCCTCACCTAATTAGTCTTGTTTGTCTTCTTTCCACGTTGCTTTTCCTCCTGCATGTTGTTTTTCCTTCTTTTTTTGCATGCTTATTTCTTTCAACCTTTTGCTTGTGCTCCCACATTAAGTCTTCCTTCCCACAATTAGGTATTTCCTCAAAATATATCCTTCTTCAAAAGTAGGCTTGCGCCCAAAATAGACTTCCTTCTAAAAATATGTCTACACCCAACAAGCCCCCAACACTAACATGTGGCTCATCCCAAGCCACTAATGTGGTGCGTGCTCCCTAAACAACCTCTTCCAAGTAGTGAAATTTACCTTCTAATTCTTCCCCTTTTCCTCGAGCTTTCACAATTTTCTCTATAAGCTTATCCACCCTATGCATTGTGATATGTTCCTTGAGAGACTTTGTGCTCTTTGCATGAACCTGAGCCATTCTTGTCTTCTTCTCCTCTAGTTCTATAATTATTTGTGTTGCTTTCTCCTAGAAGAGTTCCAACTAGGCTTGTTTGACCTGTTTGTTATTTTGCATAGTCTTCAATTCTGTTTGCAGGGTCTTTATCTCCTACGGGTCCTTCAACCGCTCTACGATGCTTGTGGCCTTTGGTCATTTCTTGAAATCCTAGATTGTAGTGTTGATCTCCTCCTCTTGTTGGGATAATTGTTGGACCCTATTATCTTCTTCCAACGTCATCCATAGTTGTGTGGTATTGTCAAAAAGTTGGGTGACCTTTCCAGCTTCTTTTTCCATAAGTTCCACTTGCAAGGCTGCATGTTGCTCCCTTTCAGTTGTAACTTTGGGAGGATTAGTTTGTGTTAAATTTTCTTTGATCTCATTAATATCCTTATTATATTCCTCAAGTGTCTGTGTGATCATTTTAATATGTTCTTCTACATTTCTCATGGCTTCTTGTGTACTATTTGGAATTCTTGTGAAGACTTCCTTCAGCTTCTACTCTAAGTTGTATGCATATTTCTTATCCTCTTGTGTCTCCAACTTGACCTTATCTACCACCAGTTCTAGTGCATCCTTTCCATTGCTAGTTACCTACAATTATGTCGTGTCTATTCTAGCTCGCAATTTCACCTCCCATGCGACACTGACTTGTAGATTATACAATGATTTTGTTGGTATTTTAACCAATACCAACTATTACCTATGTCAGGTCTTTGAGTGGCATCTATGTTATCACCTTGTCGACCTGCAACATGTTTTTTGTTGTTTGGAAGCTCAGGATTTCTTGCACTACGGTCTGGACTGTGTCTTCTTCATTATATGCAGTCCTTTCCTCTGCTTTTTTCGCTCGAGGGATCGGTTTTGTTCCACTTTCTTGCATCTGTGCTGCTTGTATTTGTTCCAAGACTTGTTTAATATCAACCAACTAGTTCTGTATCCTTCCTCTCTGGTTCTCAGCCTCTGCAAACTCCTCCRATGCGTGATCCTGTACTCTCTCTATGATAAGATCTGCATCATCCTCAGTGATTGTATATTCCAGGATTTTTTTTATGGGTCTTGGCCTTCTAGCATGGCCCACTTGTATATATAATTGGTCRTTTGGGTGGCCTTGTCTCTTGTGGAGTCATTATTGGTGGGGTTTGTTGCGTCATGTTTCTCCCCTTCCTTATTCTTCCTATGATGGGGAATTGTCCTTCCTTCCTACCTGCCCATCCTTCTTTGGGGCATTTCCCTTCTTTCGTTGCATTATCTTTTTGACCGGGCTTCACTTGGTGTGTTGATTTCTTGGTCGCAGTGCTCCCTCCTACAGATGTCTCGGATGAGATTTCTTCCACTTATTTTCCCTTGGGAATCTCCTTGGTAATGACTGGGATCTTCGAGTCATCTTGCTAGTCTTTCATTTTCATTTCAACTTCCTCTGTGTTGATACATAATTGAAGTTAAATCCATTGTTTCTTTGGATCCCTGCATGCTTGGATCCACATGTTGTGTCACGTAGCCATAAAATTGGTTATTCCTTGGTACTGCGCCACTACCTCGGGAGATATTCTCCAAGTGTTGGCTATGTTGTCTTGTATGTTGTTGAGACACCAAGCAAACGTGTTGGCATTACCACATCTTCACTTGGAATCCAAAGTGATTCCCAATGATGTGTACCTTGTTTCACATCATCGTCCTACTTTGTCGTAGAAATACAAGTAGGGAGGCTCTTTCCAACCAATTAATGCTATCAATATCATGAGCCAGGAGTAATGGAACTTTGTTCCCAAGTCCTGTTCATCCTTGGTACCTAAAAATGATTATAAAGATAAGTCGTATGGTTTTCTCCAGAAAAGGTTTCCACGTAAATCTTGTGTTTCTTGTTCTGCAGTTAATAAATCTCATATGTGATTGTTTTCTTATAGTTGATGAATGTTTAAAGAAAGAAAAGAAATTGTCTTATACTGACTCACCCTACTCTTAGTATAAATGTGTGCTCAACAATATGATAAACATGAGATCTAATCGAAAAGACCTAACATCAATATATGACCTTGACTTAATGAGGGAACAAGAGGATCATAGTTCATTGGTCATAGTTCCGTAGTCAAAGTAACTATTTAGGAAATTTGCTTGGAACTATCACGAACACATACTGTCACTAACAAGAAATTTAAACGAAGGCATCGGGACATGAACTTGGTAAAAAAAATTCTCTATCATAGTCCCTTTTTCCAATAGGAACTCTAGCCAACATTTGACCAAAAAACATTGGTTAGAGTTCCTGACGAAAAAGAACTTTGAGTAGGGACTATGAACTCTGATCAACGCAAACTTTTGTTGGATTAATTTTTTTTTATCCTACTTCCTAGTCAAGGAAGCTCTTTGGAACTAGAAACTCTAAGTGAGATGACAAACATTAGGACAAGAGCTCATACCAATGTCATATACAAAAATATCATAGTTCGTCATAGTTCCTTCATTAAAGAACTTATTAATAGTTCCTATCAATTATTGGTTATATTTCCTTCATTAATATTTATGTGGGGCCTTTGTTAATAGTTCCTAGTTAGAAAATTACGTGGAAGTGTGACAATAAGAACTACTACCAACATCATATATTTTAATTATATAAATATGATATCTCTAATTTTTTTCTTCATATATATAAATATATTTTTATTTTTATTTTATCTATTCCTATTATAATTGTTACAATTTATTTGTCTTTAAATAAACAAGGGAAATGAGCAGCAAAGTTGATTATACTTGTCTTTTAATATTTTAATATAATAGTTGTATGTAATTCAAAACTAATAGTTAAAGCAATCATGGTAGTTGTATGTAATCCAAAACTAAAGGTTACAGCAATTATAAAACACTTAAAATTTGTAATAAATTATTATTTGTCTATAATTTTTAATTAGTATTTATTCATATATAAATGTGTTATTTTTAAAGTAACATTGGGTGGAGCATTTCCATTGAAAATATGTATTACCTATAAGTAACATAAATGTAATATATTGTTGGACTTCACATTAATTTTATATCATTTTTTCATTTAAAATATTTAAAATCAATTTTTTAATAAAATTATAATTTAAAAATGTTAATTTATATGAATGTTGTAATTATTTTCAAAATTGCCTAATCTATCTATGCAAGAAAAATTTGAGTTGCCAAATTTGTAGCTAGTCAAATGGTCTAAAAATGACCAAAATGTTGATTATGTCTTTTAATATTTTAATATAATAATTGTATGTAGTTCAAAACTAATAGTTAAAGCAATCATAGTAGTTGTATGTAATCCAAAACTAAAATTTAAAGCAATTATAAAAAACTTAAAACTTGTAATAATTTATTATTTGCTCATAATTTTTAATTAGTAATTATTCATATATAAATGTGTTATTTTTAAAGTAGCATTTAAAGTTCCCCTGAGAAATTAGAGTTGCCAAATTTGTAGCTAGTGAAATGGTGTAAAAATGACCAAAATGTTAATTATCAGGCCCTTGGTCCACCAATCTAAATGTTGTTAGGATGTGATGTTAATTAGTTCCAAATTAGCAGATGTCATATTATGATAATGTCATATTATGATAATAGTATTAGCTAACGTTCAACCATTTCAACCCTTATAACAAAGACCCTTGAGTTGACGTTCAACCATTTCAACCCTTGTTAATTTTTAGATCTTGAGGGGAGTTTTAGGAGGGACATAATTGGTCAGTTTAGGATGAGGAGGAAAGCAGGGTTTTGCGGATATGTGAGTATATAATCCAGTGTGATTCCTTGGCTTTTTGAGTAGCTTCCAACCATGTCTGGGGGCATGCCATGAGAACATGGGCATGAATTTCATCTTTGAGGCCACTGATAAAGAATTCCCTAAAGAAAGCATCTGACATGTCCTCTGTTCTGAAATCCAAGTGTTCAAATGAGGAAATAAAGTCTTCCACTATCCCAGATTGATTTAACTTGGTCAAAAAACCTAAATGGTGGGTGTTGGAGTCAAAGCGATCATAAAGTTCGGCCACAAAAACTGTCCAAGCAACATACCCTTAGCGTGCCTTTTTTTCCATTCCCACCATTTCCATCGTTCTGGATCTATATGTAGGAAACCATAACGAAGCTTGGATAAATCATCAGTGATTTCATGCAAAGATAAATAGTGTTCCAAGGGAAAAGAGGCTTCCTCCTCTTTGGTCACAACAAATTTGATAGGAGGAGGAATAGGAAGGCCTAAAGAAGGAATATATTCTAAGCACTCTAGTCTAAACTAGTTTACAACATCAGGAGAGGCAAGGGTTTCAAAAATTTCTTCTTTCGATTTGGGGTTAAAAGAAGAGTAATCAACAGGAAAATTTTCAAAATCCAAACTTCTAGAAACTCCAACAGAAGGTGAAAGAGGAGAATTTGATATAGCTATTGGAGTCTTAAAAGTAGAATCATGTAAATGACTAGAAGTAACTGGTACATCAACTGAAAAGCCTTCTTGAGAAGTCTTTCCTTTCTTGATAATCCTCTCTGGGTCAGCTTCAGGTGTTGCCAGAGGTAGATGTGGAGTAGACCTCATGTGTCTGCCTTTGGGAGCCAGACTTGAAACAATGGAGTCTCCCGTTGCAAGATGCAATATTCAATGTATTGATTTCTAATGCACCTTCAGAGTCAATATTTCTTTGTCATTCAATCCCAGGGAAATATCTACAATTCGTTCCTTGGAAGCTACGCCAAGAATGTTAGCATTGAGAGTCACCCTCAGAGTGCAAAAGGATAAGCCCAGTACCCATCAAAAGTTTTGCGGATGAAAATTAATAATTAAAGGTCAAATGGACAAGGCTCAACATAAGAATGTTTTAACACATAAATCTGGGCTAGCATGCATAAGAAAATGAGGTTTTGATTAACTTCAATCAGTTCTTAAGGATAAAGGTGAATAGAAGGAAGAATTAGTGAGGAAGGTGGATAGTTTTGCTATAAGCATTAGGCCTTCAAGAAACTAGATGGAAGAAAACTCAGTCACAAGAACCTCTTGATCTTAAAGTTTAAAAAATTGAAAAACATTCATAGCAGCATTATAATCAAACCTCCATTATAACATAGCCACAAAAACTCATATGGATCATCCAATAATGATCATTTCAGAGTAAGAAGAAACAAGATCATGAAAGGAAAATGACTTCCATTAATGAAAATGTCTCAAGTCTCATACATAACTAGATAACAACTTTGTTTAATGAAAATATTACAACATGGGAGTTATGCTCAACCATCTCAAACCTTCATATTATTCATCTGATGTATTTATAATCAAAACAGTAGACAACAAGTAGGAGTGCGAGTTGGTCTTCCTATCCTAGTATCCTCCACCTGTCCTGTTCCTTCTATCAAAAGGAAACTTGGGTCAGTCTGGGCCTGCAAGAAAAAATGCCCTCTATCGTACTCTGGGCTAACAGTTTTATGTCTTCTTGGCCAGACTCTCCATGCTTCCATTTAAGGGGGTAGTCCATTGTTCAACCACCGGTTCTTTTTTTCATTAACTGATTTCTCCTTGGGATTAGGATGAAGCTTACTACAACAAGATGACATCTGTGTCATTTTGACATAATGAACCATCTCCACAGATTCCTCACTCTTTCCTCTAGTGATAGATGGGTCACGGTCTACTAACGTTTTTCTTATCCTTGTGAATTTCCATTGATGATTTGGCTTAATGCTGAGATTTGTTGCCACACGCTACTCTCGGCTTCATCCTTATATAATGACGTGATTATGGAAGTTTTCAAGGGCAGTTTGGATCCACGCCGCTTTAACCACTGCAATCCACCACCAACTTCCACATACCTTTCTATCTATACCATGGTTTCGATTGTGGGACCACCCTAACATTTTAACATTCAAGTACTTTTGTTCCCCGCAATGAAGTGTGGTCACCAATCTTATTGCAATTGGTGATCTAGGTAACCCTGCTTTTTAGCGGACCTGTTAAAATTTATCCTTCTACCAACTCCAAAATCCTTTTAACCATGCTTAGAGATGGAGCCAATTTTGGTGCTCAGGAGCTTTGGGTGCTGAGCAGGGATATCTCCCAGAGGATGATCTCCTGAATCTGACGTGGTGGACCGACATCATATGACGTCACAACGGATGATGTGTCACAAAAGGAGAGTGCTATGTGTCACTCAAGCATGAGCATATGACATTCCCAAAGGTGCCTAGACTAAGTGCCACGTGTCAGTGCCAAATGAATGCCACGTATCTCTAACGGATGGGAACCACACATCTAAACTGATGAACTCCAAGAGTCTTCGACACTTTGGGTTTGAGAATTTCTGCATGTAGAGTTTGTATAACTCCTGAAGGGCCAAACTCACAAAGTGATTAGCGTTTTCTTATCACTAATTAAACTTGGATTAAGCCGCTTTTTTCTAAATATTTTGGGACTTCGAAGCTCCAGGTTTCAGAGAACTGTGCTTTCTCTGAATGGAAAACTCTGGAAGTGGAAATGTTGTGAAGTGACGAGGTGGTTTGATGTCATATGATGTCACAGTGGATACATGACACGTGCTTTGTCACTTCGTGATGCACAGACGTGACCCCGCCTCAAGTTACATGTCCGCTTACACAGGACCTTCCTCTCTCTTCGGCCCGAAGAACTCGACGGTTCTTCTATTCCCCAATCGGGAAATTTGCTCCCCAAAGGTTCTCCTTGCAAGCGATCCTCTCTTCTTGCTTTTGGAGGGTCGACACTCGCTCCTTCGCAAGTGCAATAGCCAAGTGCTACCCCTTCGGATTCCCGAGATCCGACGCGTCAGTCAACTCGTTGAATTTTCCCCCTGCGGGACTTCCACTCTATCGCGGCTTCACACGCTCGCAACCTCGCCACTTGGGATACCAGCCTTTCAGTTCTCCAACCTCTGATACCCGAGGTTTCGAGGTGCCGATCTTCTCCTGTCGCGACCTCACGCCTTCGCGATTTGAACCTCCCAATACTCGGACTTCTGACTACCGAGTCCCGAGCTCGCGAGACTCCGATTTTCGCCACTTGTCTTCCACTTAATCCGGTGGTCCCCTGCGGCTTATGTCACCATCGGAATATCGTCTCTCGCTCTGTCGCGATTCTTGAGACCAAATCTTCTGCTCCTTTCTCGCGATGGCCCGATAACCGATCTCACAACGGATCCAACGGCCCTATGTGTTCTGAACCTTGAACCTCTTCACTTTTGCACTGTAGCTTTCTCTCACTCCGAGAGATTCTACGAACCCTAGATTTTCACGAAATCTCCTTGTGGAAATTCGATCGTCCGTTCCTTCCAACTGAATCTTTGCGAAATGATGAGACGCTCTTCCGTAGAACTCGTCACCCTGTGCACAAACCTACGATTTCCTTTGCAAGCCTCCCAGACACGACTTTGTCTCCACCGTCCTTCGATAAATTCGAAGACCTATCCTTCTTGAGATTGTTCTCGACTTCTCAAGTTCCTTCAGGAAACTCCTTGCACGCACCCCTTGCGGCCAATCTTCAAACACGACTAAGTGTTGAAGTCTTCTCGACTCTACGCACACCTGCATCAACAGTCCTTCAATGCTTTACTCAGAATCACAACTCTGAGACTTCGTCTAGCCTGCACACGCCTTGTACGGCTCTGGTGCCAAATCTGCACTCTCGAAGAGATGAGAACAAAAGCTATCTCTAACTGAACCCTGCAGTCACGCACTCCTTGCGAACAAATTCCACTGCAATCCTTGCAGGAATCTTCTGGCTCACTCAGAGAAACAATTGAAACTCATTCACTCTTCCTCTCCTTCAGACTTCAGTTTCGAAACATGAAATCACATGCATAGCATATACAAAGAAAATGCATAGCCAGAAAACAGACATTCATGAGCATAATAGCATCAATACAAAGAGAAACAACACATAACCATGAGATTGAATCAAAACTTTCTCTATTAATTCAATGCATGTACATGGGTGTTCTATACACAGCTCTCTGCTTGCTCTTCTTACTCTCCTAAATGAATGAATGATCATGTTACAATGTACAAAGGAGGGTGTCTATATCCATTTTCTCTCTCGAACTCTAAACTATCAAATCTAGAAGCAAATATTCTATCTACTTAGCATTAAATCTATTAAATGCCTCATCTACCTAAGGATGAGAGCTTATCCACTCAAGGTCCATTATAATATACAAAGTGCGCTTCATTAAATCCACACATTAATGTTTGGCGCAACAATATCAAGGTGTCTTCAAAATTTGTGTTGGTGCTATCCAGCTGTCTTCTACTCCATGCTGGCTCACTTGATGTGTTGTCGATGCACCTGCATCATACTCCTCGGCTTGAAAAATTTCATGGGCTCCTATCCATGAGCTCCTGCATGGTCTGTCCATGGTTATGTATTACTGCTTCGGTCTCCTAGCTAGCATCTTCCACTAGGTGATTCTTCCATTTGACCAGGTAATCAAAATACTGCTTACGCCTGGTTTTTCTACCCACTCGCTTGTCTAGTATGCACTCCATCTATGCCATTTCTGCTACTGGCATCTGCTTCATCCATTTGATCACTGGCTCCTCAGTTGCCGTTTCTGTTTCTCCATCTCTCTATGGATATAAATCTGCAATATTAAATATCAGAGATATTCCGATGCCATCTGGTAATTCGATCTCATAAGCATTTTCTCTGAATTTCTTCAGGACCTTGCATGGCCCAATTTTCTTCATCTTCAGCTTGTTATATGTTCCCCTTGGGAACCTTTCCTTCCTCAGGTGTGCTAGAACCAGATCACCAACTTCAAACTGAAGTTGCCTCCGATGCTGATCTGCTCTGCGTTTGTACTCCTGGTTTGAGTCTTGTAGTCGCTGCTTCACCTTGCTATGAAGTTCCTTCATTGCTTCAGCGAATTCCTTTGCACTAGCACTACTAGTCGCAACCTGTTCTGACTCCCTGAGTTTAGAAACTCCCCTCGGTTGTGTCCCATACACAATCTGAAATGGAATTTTTCCTGTACTCCAATTCACAGAATCATTGTATGCAAACTCTGCCTGTGGCAATATATTGTCCCAGCTGGCATGGTGCTCTGTCACCAAGCTCCTCAATAAGCCTCCAAGCCTCCTGTTGACCACCTCGGTCTGTCCATCTGTCTGCGGATGATAAGCTGAACTAAACGCCAAGTTAGTTCCTAGCTTTTTCCATAGCGTCCTCCAAAAATGACCTATGAATTTCATATCCCTGTCCGAGACTATGTTTCTCGGCAATCCATGAAGTCTAATAACTTCTCTAAAAAACAAGTTCGCGATGTGCGTCGCATCACTGGTATTCTGGCATGGGATGAAATGTGACATCTTTGAAAATCTATCCACCACCACAAATATGGAATCAACCCCTCTCTGCGTTCTCGGAAAACCTAATACAAAGTCCATGTTGATTGCCTCCCATGGTCTCTCCGGTATGGGCAATGGCTGATAAAACCCTGCGTTCTGTTTCCTCCCCTTCGAATGCTGACAAATTCTGCATCTGTCAACAAATCATTTGACATCCGCTCGCATTCCTGGCCAAAAATATAATTCGCTCAACTTCACGAATGTTTTGTCGTGACTAAAGTGTCCTGCCAATCCACCACTGTGCTTCTCTTTCACCAAGTTCTCCCTCATGGAGAAATTTGGGATACACAGTTGATTGCATCTGAACAGTAATCCTTCCTGGATCATATAATCTATCCATGGGCTTCTATCTCTAAGAACTGAGTTCTCGGCTACTTCATATGCTTCTCCGAAGTCTACATCTCCTACATACATGTCCTTCAGATTCTCAAAACCCAAGGTTTTGACTCGGAATTCCTGTAGCAACAAACATTTCCTGCTCAAAGCATCAACCACTTTGTTAGTAGTACCCGAAATGTGTTTGATCACAAACATGAAATTCTGCATGTACTCTACCCATTTTGCATGTTTCTGATTCAACTTCTCCTATTGACTCACAAACTGCAATGCATGATTATCGTTGTACAATACAAACTCTTTTGGGATCAAGTAATGCCTCCACTTCTTCAATGCCTGTATAATGGCATAAAACTCTTTATCATACGTCGAGTATTTCATCTTTGCTTCATCCAGTTTATTTCTGAAATATGCAACTGACCTATCTTCCTAACTCAAGACCCCTCCTACGACATATCCGCTTGCATCACATTTCACCTGAAATGTCTTCTGGAAATCCGGCAACACCAACACTGGTTGTTCTGTTATCTTCTGTTTCAATAGATTGAAGCTCTTCTCAGCCTCTGTTGTCCAATGAAAAGTTTTGTGCCGCTTCTTCACCATGTCCATCATTGCTGCGCTAATTCCACTAAAATTCCTAATGAATTTTCTGTAGAAACTAGCCAAAGCATGGAAACTTCTCACCTCGAAAATATTTCTCGGTGATGGCCAATTCATGATCACTTCCACTTTTTCCGGATCCATCTTCAACTCATTTGTCGAAATAACAAAACCCAAATAAATGAGCTCTGTCTTCATAAATGAGGACTTCTTCATGTTGATCAACAACTTCTCCTGCTATAGCTTTCTCATCACAATGGCCAAATGTTTCAAATGTTCGGCCTTAGTCTTGCTGAAAATCAGTATATCATCCAGATATACGACAACAAATTTACCAATGAACTCCTTCAGGACTTCATTCATCAGTCTCATGAATGTGCTCGGCGCGTTTTTCAAGCCAAACGGCATGACCAACCATTCGTACAAACCTTCATTTGTCTTGAATGTTGTTTTCCATTCATCACCTTCCCTCATGCGAATCTGATGATATCCGCTCTTCAGATCAATTTTTGAAAAATAATTTGCCCCACTCAGGCAATCCATCAGATCATCCACTCTCGGCAGTGGAAATTTGTACCTGATGGTAATTTTGTTTATCGATCTGGAGTCTATATACATTCTCCAGCCTCCATCCTTCTTCGGACTAAGCACCATTGGAACAACACACGGACTCAGGCTTTCTATGACCAGTCCTTTGTCCAACAAATCCTGGACCTGGTTCTTGACCTCCTCATTCTCCTGCGATGTCAACCTATATGCAGCTTTGTTCGGTAAACTAGCTCCTGGTATGAGATCAATGTGATGACTCACACTTCTCATTGGTGGCAACGAACGAGGTAATTCATCCACGATGATGTCAGCGAACTCTCCCAGCAGTTCCTGAATCTCAACTCGTAAGTCATCCACTCTTGTGCTAGTCAAGACAATCCTCGATATCCTGACCATAAAGAATTGTGGATCCTCCTTCTTCTCCATCTCTGTGAGAAGCTCCTTCCCACTCATGAGAAGTATTGTATTGCTTACTTCCGGTTTCACTTCTTTATCCTTTATCGGAAGAAGTCTGTGTGTCCTCCCATCCTTCTCTAAAGTATATGTGTTCATCCTCCCGTCATGAACCACATTTCTGTCATATTTCCATGGTCTACCCAACAACAAATGACATACATCCATGGGAATGACATCACAGAGAATTTTATCATTATATCCTCCTATCTTGATATCAACCAAACATTGTTTAGTGACACTCACCTGATGTCCCTTCTGTAGCCACGAGACTTTATATGGACTCAGGTGATCAGTTGTCTCCAGCTCCAACTTCTCCACCATCTCGGTTGAAACAAGATTATCGGTACTTCCGCTATCCACGATAACCTTGCATTTCTTATCCTTGGTTTTGCAGGCTGTCCTGAACAGTCTGGTCCTTTGAGCTGAACTTTCTTGCACCTCTTTCTCAGGTGTCAAAAGGACTTTTCTCATTAGAAGTGAGCTTCCTCTTTCTGCGCCTTCTGCTTCAGCATCTCGCCTCTGTTCTTCAATGATGTGAGCTTCTCCTCTGTCCTTTTTCCTGTCTGGACAGTCAACTGCCTTGTGTCCATCCTTTCCACACGTGAAACATGTGATTACTCCACCTCGACCTCTTCTTCTACCTCTGGTACGAGGAAAAGTGTTTGCGTCAGCATAATCTCCTCGCTGCTCATTCTGTTGTCTCCTCAACTCAGCATATTGTTGTCCTCTCTATGAGGTTCCACCTCTCTCAATCTTACCCTGAGGTTTCTTCCATTCCTCCTTGGGATTCTGATATTTCTCCTGGGAAACTGCCTTGCCTCTGGGCTAACTTCTGCCTCGCCCTCGTTGACCTTGCCTGTGGCTCAGCTTCTCTTCAGCTTTCAGAGCCATCTGGTAAGCATCTTCCACCGTTCTGATGGTCATCATGCTTAATTCATCCTGAATGTCGTATCTCAGACCATTCAGATATCTAGCAACCTTCTCATCATCGCTCTCCCGATGACCTGCTCTGATATTGAGCTTGTAGAATTCTTCGGTGTACTCCTTCACCGTCATCAACTTCTGTCTCAGATTCTGCATTCGCCCGAACAGTGTGATCTGATAATCCCTTGGGACGAATTTTGCCTTCATCTTAGCAATCATTCGATCCCAGCTTTTGATCTTTTGCTTGCCTTTGCAGCGTCTATCTGCCTGTAGCTCGTCCCACCATAATGCTGCCTGTCCTTTCAACTTTGTGACAGCATGCCTCACCTTTTTATCCTCTTCGATATCTTCATAATCAAAGTGGGTGTCAAGAGCTCGGATCCAATCCAACAACTCTTCTGCATCCAGACTCCCCTCATAGAGTGGAATATCTATTTTCATCTTTGAACTCATCCTGGCGATGGCTTTGATCAACCGCTCGGTTGATGCATCCTCTACTGTGACTTCTTCTTCATGTCCATCTTCCTCTTCAACTTCGGAATCACTAAGATCCCCTGCACCAACTCCGCGTCTCTGAGCGGTTTCCATCTCTTCAAGTCTTTCTCGGAGATCTCTCATCTGTCTCTCCATTTCTGGATTTCCTCTTGGCCTGCCCCTTCTTCGCGCATCCCTGTCCTCCGAACCAGGTGATTGCCTTTCTCTTCTAGGCGGCATGGTGAACTCTCTTCTCTGCTACAGAAAGCAAAGATATTCCCGCTCTGATACCACTTGACGCGCAGACGTGACCCCCCCTCAAGTTACACGTCCGCTTACACAGGACCTTCCTCTCTCCTCGGACTGAAGAACTAGACGGTGCTTCTATTCCCCAATCGGGAAATCTGCTCCCCACAGGGTCTCCTTGCAAGCGATCCTCTCTTCTTGCTTTCAGAGGGTCGGTACTCGCTCCTTCGCAAGTGCAATAGCCAAGTGCTACCCCTTCGGATTCCCGAGATCTGACGCGTCAGTCAACTCGCTGACCTTTTCCCCTGCGGGACTTCCACTCTATCGCGGCTTCGCGCACTCGCAACCTCACCACTCGGGATACCAACATTTCAGTTCTCCAACCTCCGATACCCGAGGTTTCAAGGTGTCGATCTTCTCTTGTCGCGATCTCGCGACCTCGCGCCTTCGCAATTTGAACCTCCCAATACTCGGACTTCTGACTCCCGAGTCCCGAGCTCGCGAGATTCTGATTTTCGCCACCTATCTTCCACTTACTCCGGTGGTCCCCTCCGGCTTACGTCACTGTCGGAATATCGCCTCTCACTCTATCGCGATTCCTGAGACCAAATCTTCTGCTCCTTTCTCGCGATGGCCCGATAACCGATCTCACAATGGATCCAACGGCCCTATGTGTTCTGAACCTTGAACCTCTTCACTTTTGCACCGTAGCTTTCTCTCACTCCAAGAGATTCTACGAACCCTGGATTTTCACGAAATCTCCTTGTGGAAATTCGATCATCCGTTCCTTCCAACTGAATCTTTGCGAAATGATGAGACGCTCTTCCGTAGAACTCGTCACCCTGCGCAAAAACCTGTTTCCTTTGCAAGCCTCCCAGACACGACTTTGTCTCCATCGTCCTTCGATAAATTCGAAGACCTATCCTTCCTGAGCTTGTTCTCGACTTCTCAAGTTCCTTCAGGAAACTCCTTGCACGCACCCCTTGCGGAAAATCTTCAAACACGACTAAGTGTTGAAGTCTTCTCGACTCTGTGCACACCTGCAACAGCAGTCCTTCAATGCTTTATTCAGAATCGCAACTCTGAGACTTCGTATAGCCTGCGCACGCCTTGCACGGCTCTAGTGCCAAATCTGCACTCTTGAAGAGATGAGAACAAAAGCTATCTCTAACTGAACCCTGCATTCACGCACTCCTTGCAGAGAAATTCCACTGCACTCCTTGCAGGAATCTTCTGGCTCACTCAGAGAAACAATTGAAACTCATTCACTCTTCCTCTCCTTCAGAATTCAATTTTGAAACATGAAATCACATGCATAGCATATACAAAGAAAATGAATAACCAGAAAACAGACATGCATGAGCATAATAGAATCAATACACAGAGAAACAACACATAACCATGAGATTGAATTAAAGATTTCTCTATTAATTCAATGCCTATACATGGGTGTTCTATACATAGCTCTCTGCTTGCTCTTCTTTCTTTCCTGAATGAATGAATGATCATGTTACAATGTACGAAGGAGGGTGTCTATATCCGTTTTCCCTCTCGAACTCTAAACTATCAAATCTAGAAGTAAATATTCTAGCTGCTTAACATTAAATCTATTAAATGCCTCATCTACCTAAGGACGAGAGCTTATCCGCTCAAGGTCCATTACAATATACAAAGTGCACTTCATTAAATCCACACATTAATGTTTGGCGCAACAATATCAAGGTGTCTTCAAAATTTGTACTGGAGCTGTCTAGCTGTCTTCTGCTCCATGCGGGCTCGCTTGATGTGTTTTCGATGCTCCTGCATCACTTCGACACTTCAAGGATTTTCTTTGGTCGTTAAGCCTCATGTGACTTTGAAACTATGAATTCACGAGATCCGTTAATTTGAACTATGAATGGGATCTCGACTGCTGAAAGTTGAACCTGTCTATTTACTTGTATTTTAAGCCCAAAATGGACTATTCTGAATGTTGCATTTTGAGATCATGGTTGTTCCCTGTGCAAACAAAGGACTTGGATGACCTGCTATGAGCTCAATCAATGGAAAACAAGATGACTAGTAATTTGAACCAAATCCTGATATGTGTTTATCCTTCAAGAAAATAAGAAAAACATTTTGCAAAGAATCAATCAAGCAAGACACTAAGAATGATCCAGTCATTGAACAAAAGGGAAACTGACCTTATCAACCAGAAGAGGAAAAATTTCTAGGAAGGTATGTGGAAAAGAGAGAGACAGGGAAGGGGTGAAGACTTAGGTCCTAACAACAACTACAGGTGACCCTTAACAACTTCATGTGATAACATTGGCTCCATAGGGGATGGAATGTTCCCTGTGAGTTTCCAAGAACAAGCAGCTTCAATGTTTTACACTAGACCTATGAGGTCACTTATTCAAACATAAATAAAAGAAAAACTGATATTTACAATGAATGGAAAGCCAATCATGGCCTCAGAAAAATATTTTTTCAAAAAGCGTCCATTTATAGGGCTACCAAAAACTTCGGAATCCTCCAAGTTTTGCAATTTATAAGATTATATGAAAATACCTCAGAAATCTTATAAGGACCAATCCACAAGGCTTCGAATTTACCATGTTTTCCTTTGTCTTTCTTGGGTGCATCCCACTTGAGCACTATATCTCCCATCTAGAAATCTTATTTTCTTACCTTGTTGTCAAAGGCTTGCTTGATATTCTGTTGATGGTCCTATTCTCTATCAAGTAGTTGCTCCCTAGTCTATTGCACTTCTACCAACTATTGTATCCTCCTGACCATATCATCAGGTTCCCCTTGGTAGTCCTGGAGGAATTTTTCCACAGGAAACACAAAATGAGTAGGAAATATACCCTCCACCCCATATATAATATGAAAAGGGAAGAGACCCAATGACCTCTTTCTTATGACTCTATCAGCCCATAAGGTGAATTTTAGCTTTGAGTCCCATTTTTTCTTATTGTCTTCTAACAATTTATTGATGATCTTTATGAGGCTCTTATTAGAGGACTCTACCAAACAATTTCCTTGGGGGTAGTAAGGAGTACAATGTACTAATGTAATCCCATACTGTTCACAGAACTTGATCAATGGTTCAACATTCAAGGAGGAAGCATTGTCAGTAACAATCTTTCTTGGACAACCAAATCTCGACATGATATCCTCAAGAAAACTAATGATTACCTTGTGGGAGGCATTTCTTGTAGGAATGGATTCTATCCACTTGGTGAAATAATCATTCGCATTCAAAATCCACCTATGGTGACCACTTGAAGCTGGGTGTATTTCCCTAATGAAGTCAAGACCCCACTGTCAAAATGGTCCAGAAACTACCACGAGCTTCAAAGGAAAATCAACACAGGAAAAATTAGACACAAGCTCTAATCTTTTCAAAAACACGAGTAAAAATGCTAGGCCAGAAATACCCAACTCTGAGGATCTTATAGGTTGTGGTTCTCGAGAAGTGATGGCCCCAAAATAAGTTGTCATGAAAATCAGTCATGGCCTTTTGGGCCTCCTATGGATATATACATCTCAGACTAACTCCTAAAGGATGTTTCCAATATAAGACATGATCAACGAGACAATATCTGATTCACTTAAGCTTCAAATCTCTCACCTTGTTCTTTTCCAAGCCACCAAGAGGCTCCAACTTCAACAAAAAATATATGATGTCTTTATACCAAGTGCATCTTGCCAAATTTGGGTTGGCATGGGAGTGTTTATCAGTAGACTCAACTTGCTGATTTTCTAAGTTTATATTCATGAAATTAATCCCTAAATCTTTTCAATTTGATTCTTCCAGTAACCTAGCTAAACCTTGGCCTTTCACTAGTTTAGTGGGCTTCATTTCAAGGTCAAATTCTAGAATTTTAGCAATCCATTTGCTCCTCTTCCCATCTATATCAGGCTGGATAAGTATTTCTTTCACTAAGGCTGAAGGGACATATGCAACAACCTTTGAATGTAGAACATAAACTCTGAAATCCTTGAGGTATTTGACCAAATCATAAGCTTGTTTTTCCATGATATCATATCTCACTTATGCATCGCTCAATGCTCTGTTGCAAAAGGAAACAGGTTGATCTAACCCCTCTGTATTTTTCTACAGCAAAACAACAACCAATGTGTCAAATGAGGCAAAGGAAAATATCAGAAACTCCTTAGAATAGTCCGGGTTGATGAGCATAGGTGCTTCATTCAAGGCCTTTTTTATCTGATCAAAAGATTCTCGAGCCTCGGTAGTCCATTTCAACTCATTTCCTTTCCTAAGAATGGTTGTAATTTACTTCACTAATTCATCAAAGTTAGAGATGAACCTTCTTAGAAAATTGATTTTGCCCAAGAAAGACTGAACTTCTTTCTTGGATCTAGGAAAAGATACAGTCTGAATGGACTCTACTCTACTTGGATCAATTCTTACCCCTTCTGTTGATATAATGCATCCCAATAACTTACCTTCCTTCATAGAAAACAAAGACTTCTTAGGATTGAGAGAGAGACCAAACTTTATGCACTTTAGGAAGACCTTCTTCAAATGATGATAATGCTCTTTATTAGATTTTGAGAACATTGTAATATCATCTAGATAGATGACTACAAACTTGTCCTTCTCCCCAATGAAGGCAATGTCCATTGCTTGCTAAAAGGTCTCTCATGTATTCATCAATCCAAAGGAAGTTTTATCATACATGAATGTGCCCCAA
Source organism: Picea engelmannii (assembly GCA_009831015.1). Taxonomy (NCBI): domain Eukaryota; kingdom Viridiplantae; phylum Streptophyta; class Pinopsida; order Pinales; family Pinaceae; genus Picea; species Picea engelmannii. Next base: position 400,102 of record ML780135.1, on the reverse strand, counting down.
GGAGTAGTGAAGGTTTTCTTCTCTCTATCTTCAGGAAAGACAGAGATCTGATTATAACCAGAAAACCCATCAATCATAGACATCCTAGATGAACCAGTGACTCTCTGCAAAATGTGCTCCATCTTTGGAAAGGGGTAATTATCCTTCTTGGATCTTCTATTCAAATTCCTAAAATCAACACATTGTCTAATTTCCCCATTTTTATTCCTCACAGTGACCAAGTTAGCCACCCACTTAGAGTATCTCAAAGGAATGATGATCTTAGCATCCAACAACTTCACTTATTTTTCCATAATAGGCAACAACATAGGATTTATCTGTCTGAGTTTCTTTCTAAACAGCTTGGTCTCTTCTTTCAAAGGGATATTATGTTAAATGATGTATGTTACATATGTTTGCAAATATTAATATCTCCAGGCAAACACATCGCAAACTCTTTTAAAATATTAGCATATTCGGCCCTTTGTTCCTTTGACAAACTGCTAGACAATTTAACATACTTTGGATCCTCCTCTGTACCTAAATTTCATTCAATCACATCAGCATTTTCAGTTGAACCTTTAACCTTTACAACAACATCATTTCTGTGAAAAAATCTCTTTAAGGGGACTAGTCCTTTTGGAATATGGTTATTAGGCAACTGAACAATACGATGGTCAACAATTTTATTCAGAAAAATATCAGCATGATGGATTTTTTCAGTATCATGATCTTGATCAATATGTAAGGCAGAGAACTCATACACGGTCTCAAGTAATCTTCTTATCTCAAAATCATCCTCAAAAACCTTCCAATGTTTGACATTGTTAGGTATAGAGGGTCTATACTTCACTTCCACATCATATTTGAGTTTAGGGGGAAAATAAAATCTGAAATTACTTGTTGAGACAACCAAGGAATCTTCCATAGTGTTCTCATCTCTCGGAAAAAATGAGATATTAAAGGCTAAGAAGAAACTATCAACAAGATCCCACATTTCATTTATGTAAGTCCTTAACCCAGGGTGTTTAGCTCGATACAAATTTTTGACTTGATGAACAATCAATTCAACATCTCCAAACACTACTAGATCTTCAATCCTCATGTATTTAGCATCCCTCAAACCCAAAAAAAGAGCCGCATATTCTGCCACATTGTTTGTAGTTTCAAATTCAAGCTTGTATGATAAATATATGGTCTCTTAGGTAGGGGAAATAAAAACTACCCCAACACCAACACCCTCCCTAGAAGAGGCTCCATCAAAAAACATCTTCCAAACAGAGGTATTAGGAGGAGGATCTTGACAAGAGGTAAGGGGATGCTTTCTGATTTCAATAGGTGGCTGAGGTGCATCAGTGATTTGTAATACACTTGATCCTAAATCAGTATCAACTGCAAAGATAGGGTGGTTGGTAGGATTTGATTCATCACTGATGATGTAAGCTATTTGTGCCTCCCTATAGATCCTTATATGTTCTCCCCCAAACATAGGAATGGTGGCATTTGAAATGTCAATCTACAAATTCCCCCTTAGCCTTTTGATCTAATATATTGACAAGAGCATCCCAAACTTAAGGGGGACATTAGCCACCACTATATCCATGACCACACTTTTCATTGGCAATTGGAACATGGTAACAACGAGGTCTTTAATAACCCCAAGAAACTTCACCTTCCTGGAATCAAATGAGTACAGGTCATGGTAGGTCTTTTTAATTTCCAACACAAGATAATTCATGAAATTTTTGGGCATGAGGTTATGAGATTCCCCTGAGTCCATCAAGCAGTTGTGCAACACTTTATCATGAATGTTTAATGATGTGTATAAAGGAGGGGAAGAGTCATCCCTATATTCTACCAAGGGTCCCATGATGAAAATTGGTTTTTCATATTGAAGGTTAACTGAATCTATGGAATTAGATGAAGGTTCAGGCTACAACATTTTGGAAAGATACCTTTTGAATTACTCATTCTTAATTAGCTCCAAAAAAGGTACAGGGATTTTAATTTTTTGAATCTCATTATCAAAGCTAAAGGATGATGGAGACTTTCGGATCTCCTTAACTTCTGGGGAAGGGAGCTTAGCCAATGCCTGGATATTTGGTACCTCCCTTTCTTTGTTTCTAGTTGTCACGACCTTAGAATTTTTTTTTGCTTTAGTGGGATGATCATAAGTGTCATTCTTTCCTTATTTCTTTTTTGACCTTAGGTTGTATTTATTTTGATTGTCATTGGTTTTTTCCCATTTACTCAATTCATTTAGTTGTCTATCCATGAGAGACTCTTCATATGCATATTGGGTCAAATGAGGATATGAAAAGGTGTCACCAAGACAATGGATTCTAGGATTAGTTTCTTCATCCTCTCCTTCTTCATCAGCAACAAGGTTATTTTGGAGAGGGGATTATACTTTTTGATCATCTCTATCCATATTCCTTTTCTCTCTTAGTGGGACTTGAGGGGAATTATTTGGTCTTTTGAAATTGCTTCTATAATCAACATTCGATGTGTTCTTATAATTCTTCTTTCCTTCAAGCTTCAACTTCTCCATTTTACCGGAAAGTGATTTTACCAATTTTGTAATTTCATCAACTTGAGGGTGGACAACAGAGGATTCGAAGGTTGAATCTTCCCTACCTTTCCTTCTGTATCTATCAGAATTTCCCCTAAGTTTGTCAGCTGCCAATATGCTAGATTCTACTTCCAAAGCTGCATCTTGCATATGGTCTAGAGAGGTAGATCTTCTTTCTCTCAACGGGAGGCAAAACTCAGGGTCAAAAGCACTGGCATGGGTAGTTTTGGAAGAGGTCTTTGTAGGATTTATTTCAGTGGGAATCGTGTTGTACATTTTATTAAATCTTTTTGAGAAGTCTAAAATAGATTCCCCCTCCTTCCTCTTAAGTGACTTAAATTCTCTAATATAATAAAGGAAATCCTTTTTATACCCCCAATGCCTCAAGAAAGCATCATCCAAAGCTTCAAACCTAGCCAAATATACAAGATTCAAAACCCTAAACCATTCTCTAGCCTCACCATCAAGGCTCTGTACAAATACTCTCATCCATACATCTTCATTTTTAATGTTACGGTTGTCTGCATAACTATAAAAGGTTGCAAGATGTTCTTCTGCAGTTATGTCTTCCTCCCCTATGAACTTGGGCATGTACTTGAGGTAGTTTCCAACTGGGAGAGAATTCATATGTTGAGGTAAAACAAGAGGGACATACCTAGCAGCCTCTATGGCATCCATCATATTTCTAGGAAGGTTAGCACCTGCCATTGCATTGTGAATTGTAGGAGAACAAGGGGGAGATGGATTTTTGACAGGTACAACTACAACTTGGAATTTTGGAGAAAGAGGAAGCTTGGATGGAGAGGTTTCCACATTCATAGGAAGAGGTTGAGTCTTTGAGGAAGATGGTATATGGCCCAAGCGAAAAGAGGCTTCCTCCTCTTTAGTCACAACAACTTTGATAGGAGGAGGAGTAGGAAGGGATAAAGAAGGAAAATATTCTAAGCACTCTAGTCTAAACCAGTTTACAACATCATGAGAGGAAAGGGTTTCAAAACTTTGTTCTTTAGATTTGGGGCTAAAAGAGGAGTAATCAACAAGAAAATTTTCCAAATCCAAACTTCTAGAAACTCTAGCAGAAGATGAAAGAGGATAATTCGATATAGCTACTGAAGTCTTAAAAGTAGAATCATGTAAATGACCAGAAGTACTTGGTACAACAGTTGAAAAATCCTTCCTGAGAAGTATTTCCTTTCTTGATAATCCTCTCTGGCTCAACTTCAGGTGTTTCCAGAGGTAGATGTGGAGTAGACCCCTTGTGTCTTCCTTTGGGAGACACAACTGAAATAGTGGAGTCTCCAGTTGCAAGTTGCAATCTTCAATGTATTGATTTCTAATGCACCTTCAAAATTAGTATTGCTTTGTCATTCAATCCTAGAGAAATATATACAATTCGTTCCTTGGTAGCGGCACCAAGAATGTTAGCACTGAGAGTCACCCTCAGTTTGCAAAAGCATAAGACTAGTACCCGTCAAAAGTTTTGTGGATGAATATTAATAATTAAAGATCAAATGGACAAATCTTGGCATAAGAATGTATTAACACAGAAATCTGGGCTAGCATGCACATAAGAAAATGAGATTTTGATTAACTTCAGCCAGTGCTTAAGGATGAAGGTGAATAGAAGGAATACTTAGTGAGGAAGTGGATAGGTTTTCTATAATCATTAGGCCTTCAAGCAACTAGAACAAGGAAAACTCAGTCACAAGAACCTCTTGATATTAAAGTTTAAAACACTGAAAAACATTCATAGCAGCATTATAGTCAAACCTCCATTATAAAAAAACCACAACATCTCATATGGATCATCCAATCATGAACATTTCAGAGTAAGAAGAAACAAGATGATGAAAGGAAAATGACTTCCATTAATGAAAATGTTTCAAGTCTCATACATAACCAGAGAAAAACTATATTTAATCAAAATATTACAACCAAGGAGCTCTGCTCAACCATCCCACACCTTCATATTATTCGTCTGATTTGTTTATAATCAAAACATTATACAATATCTAGGAGTGTGAGTTGTCCTTCCTATCCTAGGATCCTCCACCTGTCTTGTTCCTTCTGTCAGAAGGAAACTCGGGTCAGTGTCTGTCTGCAGGAAAAACTTCTCTTTGTGGTACTTCGAGATGACAGTTTTTTGTCTTCTTGGCCAGACCCTCCATGCTTTCATTTAAGGAGGTATTAGATTGCTCAACCACCGGTCCTTTTTTTCATTAACTGCTTTCTCCTTGGGATCATGATGAAGCTTACTTCAGGAAGGTGATATCTGAGTCATTTTGACATAATGAACCCTCTCCACAAATTCCTCACTCTTTCTTGTAGTGATAGATGGGTCGTAGTCTGCTAACGTTCTACTTCTCCTTGTGAATTTCCTTAGATGATTTGGCTTAATGTCGATTTTTGTTCCCATGCGCTTCTCTCAGCTTGCGAAAGTTTGCAAGGGCAGTTTGGATCCACACTGCTTTGACCCCTGTAATGCACCACCAATTGTCGCGTGCCTCTCTAGATATACCATGGTTTCTATTGTGGGACTACTCTAATATTTTAACGTTCGAGCACTTTCTTTCCCCGCAATGAAGTGTGGTCATCGATCTTGTTGCAATTAGTGATCTGGGTAACCTTTATTTTTAGCACCCCTACTAAAGTTTATCCTTCCGCCAACTCCAAAATCCTTTTAACCATGCTTAAATATGGTGCCAATTTTGGCGCTCGGAAGATTTGTGTGACGAGCAGGGATATCTCCTGAAGGACGAGCTCTTGAATTTGATGTGGTGGCCCGACGTCATATGACATCATAATTGTTGATGTGTCAAAAAAGGAGGCTTCTATGTGTCACTTGAGAATGAGCAGATGACATGCCTAAAGGTGGCTAAACTGAGTGCCACATGTCAGCGCTAGATATATTCCATGTATCTCTGACATATGGGCACCACGCATCGGAACTGATGAACTCCAAGAGTCTTCGACACTTCGTGTTCAGGAATTTATGCATGTAGAGTTTGTATAACTCCTGAAGGGTCTAACTCGTGAAGTGATTAGCATGTGATTATCACTAACTAAACCTGGATTAAGCTCCTTTTATCTAAATATTTTGGGACTTTGGAGCTCCAGGTTTCAGAGAACTGTGCTTGGTCTGAATGAAAAACTCTCAGAGTAGCAATGTTGTGAATTGACAAGGTGTCTTGATGTCATATGATGTCACGACGTATAAGTGACACATGCTTCGACACTTCGACACTTCGAGGTTTATGTCTGGTCATTAAGCCTCGTGCGAATTTGAAACTCTGAATGCACGAGAGTCGTTAATATGAACTGTGCATGGGATATCCACCATTGAAAGTTGAACCTCTGTGTTTGCTTGTATTTTAAGCCTGAAACAGATTGTTCTGAATGTTGTGTTTTGTGCTCATTTTTGTTCCATATGCAAACAAAGGACTTGGACGACCTATTGTGAGATCAATCAATGGAAAACAAGATGCCCAGTAATTCGAACCAAATCTTGATATGTCTTTATCCTTCAAGAAAAACAAAAAAAAATTGTGCAAAGAATCAGTCAAGAAAGACACTAAAGACGATCCATTCATTGAACAAATGGGAAACCAACCTTATCAATCAGAAGAGGGAAAATTTCTAGGAAGGTATGCGAAAAAGAGAGAGACAGAGAAGGGGTGCAGACTTAGGTCTTAACAACAACTACATGTGACCCTTAAAAACTTCATGTGATAAAAGTTCCTGTGTGTATTCTTCCCCAAACATAGATTTATACATTGAACGATAGATCTCTGCAGCTTTAAGACGTTCGGATACATCTCTACCCTGAAAAAAAATTACCTGCAATTTTTTGTCAAGGAAGGTGCTCTGATACCATTTGTAGTATTCCAGATATAAAATAGTATGCAGAACATAAATATTTTAGCACATAAATGGGAGAGAAACAATGATATAACCATAATAATACCAAAATAATACCAGAAAGCGCACCTTGATTAATGATAGCAACGTTCACTTTCCTCTTCGAGGGGGAAACCTCCAGTAGAGAAGAGCTCTATTATAATAATATCCAGAAAAATATTTCTCATACCCTCTACTCCTATTTATACTAAATATATCTATCCAGAAGAATAATCTATAGGAAGATCCTTCTAGAAGTAGAAGCTTCTACTAGGTCTTCTTACATTTGACTTATTCTTCCTTATTGCTAGGCTTTATTAATATTGGCCTTTATTACATGGAATTATATTATTCTACCTACGTGAGGGGTTAGGGAGGTTAGGTCCCTAACATAAGTACCTAAGGTAAAAATTTCAAAATTGGATGTGTGGCAAGTTGTACAAGTTCGTTCTTGGGAAGAGGCCCCAAAAAGAAAGCTTTGGGAAAGTAGCCATTCAGAAATTCAAATTTTGGTCAGATCTAGTAAAGATACAACTAGTGAGTAGACATGGTAAAGGTAGAAGCAATGAGTTGACCTGGTAAAAGAAAAATTAGCAAGTAGACCCGGTGAAGGTAAAAGTAGCAAGTAGACTTGATGAAGGTTGGTGTAGCTCACACAAACATTTTGGTGTCTCTTAGCGGTGGGGATTGGTGTCTCCAATAGATAAGTGTCTATGAAGATCTATAAGAGTAGTTTGGTTCCACTAAAACAAAGAGATTGGTGTCTCTCGCTAAGTTGGTGCTTAGTAGTGGGGATTGGTGTCTCTAGTAGATTATTGTCTAGAAAGTTTTGTAATAGTAGGTTGGTGCTTACTAGGATTTTTATCAGTGGGGATTTGTGTCTCCGGTAGGTTGATGCCTACAAATATTTTTAACAATAGGTTGCTACCTAGAAATAATTATAAAGAGAAGTTGTGTATTTTTCTCCAGAAAGGGTTTCCACATAAATATTTTATTTCTTGTTCTCCGGTTAATAGATCTCATATGTGATTGTTTTCTTATAGTTGATGAATGTTTAAAAAAATAAAAAAATTGTCTTATACTGACTCACCCCCCTCAGAGTATAAATGTGTGCTCAACAATATGATCAACATGAGATATAATTGACAAGACCCAACATCAATATATGAACTTGAATTAATGAGGTAATAAGAGGATCATAGTTCATTGGTCATAGTTCTGTAGTCAAAGTAACTATTTAGGAAATTTCTTTGGAACTATCACAAACACGTACTCTCACTAACAAGAACTCTAAATGAAGGCACAAGGACATGAACTTGATCAAAGTTTTTCTCTGTCATAGTCCCTTTTTCCAATAGGAACTCTAGCCAACATTTGATCAAAAAACATTGGTTAGAGTTCCTGACCAACCAAAACTTTGAGTAGGGACTATGAACTCTGATCGACACAAACCTTTGTTGGATTAAATTTTTTTGGTCCTACTTCCTGGTCAAGGAAGCTCTTTGGAACTATAACCAATAGAAACTCTAAGTGAGATGAAAAACATTAGGACAAGGGCTCATACCGATGTCATTTACAAAAAGATCATAGTTCATCACAGTTCCTTCATTAAATTCATTAGTAATAGTTCCTAGTTAAAAATTCCTTGGAACTATGACAATAAGAACTACTACCAACATTCTATCTTCTATATATATATATATATATATATATATATATGATATATCTATTTTTTTTCTTCATATATATAAAGATATTTTTATTTTTATTTTATCTATTTCTATTATAATTGTTACAATTTATTTATTTTTAAACAAACAAGGAAAATTGGTAGCAAAGTTGTGTATTTTAATATTTTAATATAATAGTTGTATGTAGTTCAAAACTAATAGATAAAGCTATTATAGTAGTTGTATGTAATCCAAAACTAAAAGTTAAAGCAATATGTGTGGAGGGTTTCCATTGAAAATATGTATTACCTATAACATAAATGCAATATATTATTGGATTTGAGATTAATGTTATATCTTTATTTCATTTAAAATATTTGAAATCAATTTTTTAATAAAATTATAATTTTAAAATGTTAAGTTATATGAATGTTGTAATTATTTTCAAAATTGTCTAATCCATCTATGCAAAAGAAATTTAAGTTTTCAAATTTGTAACTAGTGAAATGGTAAAAAAATGACCAAAATGTTAATTATTTGTAACTAGTGAAATGGTAAAAAAATGACCAAAATGTTAATTATCAAGGGCGTCCACCCTTATAAATGTTGTTAGGATGTGATGTTAATTAGTTCAAGATATTTTTAATATATAATAAAATTTCATGGAACTTGGTAAAAGTATTTACACAAGTAGTAGAACTTGGTAAAAATGTTTAAAAAATTAAATGATTGATTCCATTGCAAACATGATGAAGGCATTGGTCCCTGTGGTACTATCATTTTTATTTATTTATCTTATTTGAACATTCATGAATAACTAGGTTTTCAAAAAAGTAAAAACATTTAGTGGTTAAATTGGTAAAAATGATGGAAATGGAGTAAAAATTGATTTTGTTAATGAAATTGCATTTAAGAGAAATAGATTGCATAACAAAAGTGAGAAGTGAGAACTGTTTTTTTCAATATATATATTTGAGAGAACTAAATTTATATATACAATTGAAATCAAGGAGAAGTGAAGTTTTTTTTCAATGTAAATTTTTGAGAGAACTAAATTTATATATACAATTAAAATTTACAATTTTAAAGAATAGATAATAAGAATTACCACATTAAATGACAATGCTTAAGTAAGAAATATTATCAAATCAATGAAGTATTAAAGCATAAATTAATGAAACATAAATAGATTAAAAAATAATATATTTTACATAAAGAAGGGATTAAAATAATGATATCTCTCACATCAAGAATGCTCACATTAAATGACAAATTAAAGTGATGGCTAGGTGGTATTTGGAGGGATTTTTTAATTTTTATTTTTTAATTAAATATTTAATACCTATTAAAACCACATAAAAATAGTCAATCACTCTCTTCAATCAACAAAAAAATAAAAAAATTCAATTTTCATAAAATAATATTTATTTATTTTTATTTAAAAAACAATAGAATTAATAAAAGAAAAATTAAAAACTTTAGAAAGTTATAAGCTTTCACAAACAACTAATTGAAAGTCAAAAAAAATTGACTCCTAAGGAATTATAATATACACTACCATAGACAAGTATAATAAAATAAAATCTTGTAACAATTACAACTTTGGTAATATTTGAAAGGTACAAAGACCATTAAACATAGCTAACAAAAATATATAATAAATTGTATTTAAAATATCACACCATTTATTGTTTTCTATAAAACCACATAAACACATGAACTATGACAATAAGAACTACTACCAACATTATATCTTCTATTTATATAAATATGATATATCTAATTTTTTTCTTCATATATAAAAAGATATTTTTATTTGTATTTTATCTATTCCTATTATAATTGTTACAATTTATTTATTTTTAAATAAACAAGAAAAATTAGTAGCAAAGTTGATTATACATGTCTTTTAATATTTTAATATAATAGTTGTATGTAGTTCAAAACTAATAGTTAAAGCAATCATAGTAGTTGTATGTAATCCAAAACTAAAAGTTGAAGCAATTATAAAACACTTAAAAATTTTAATAATTTATTATTTGTTTATAATTTTTAATTAGTATTTATTCATATATAAATATGTTATTTTTAAAGAAGCATTTAAAGTTCCCTGTACTTTTGAACAACGTTTCCATTGAAAATATGTATTACCTATAAATAACATAAATGCAATATATTGTTGGATTAAAATTTTAATTTTAAAATATTAAGTTATATGAATATTGTAATTATTTTCAAAATTACCTAATCCATCTATGCAAGAGGAATTTGTAGCTAGTGAAATGGTGGAAAAATGACCAAAATGTTAATTAGTTCGAGATATTTTTAATATATAATAAAATTTCATGGAACTTGGTAAAATATTTCAAATACACAAGTAGTAGAACTTGATAAAAATGTTTAAAAATTTAAATGATAGATTCCATTTGCAACAAGATGGAGCCTTTGGTCCCTGACTTACTATTATTGTTACTTATTTGTCTTATTTCAACATTCATGAATAACTAGGTTTTCAAAAAACAATTAATGGTTTTAATGTTAACTTAGTGATTTGTGAATCTTAATGGGTTTTCTAGTTATTTTGTAAAAACAATTAGAGGTTAAACTTGTAAAAATGATGGGAATGGAGTAAAAATTGATTTTGTTAACTAAATTGCATATAAGAGAAATATATTGCATAACAAAAGTGAGAAGTGAGAAGTTTTTTTTTTCAATATATATTTTTAAGAGAACTAAATTTATATATACAAATGAAATAAAGAAGAAGTGAGAATCGTTTTTTCAAGGTAAATTTTTTAGAGAACTAAATTTACCTATACAATTAAAATTTACAGTTTTAAAGATCCATAGATAATTACAATTACCACATTAAATGATAAGGCTAAAGTAATAAATACTATCAAATCAATAAAGCATTAAAGCATAAATTAATGGAACATAAATAGATTAAAAAATGATATATTTTATATCAAGAAGGGATTAAAATAATGATATTTCTCACATCAAGAATGCTCATATTAAATGACAAATTAAAGTGATGGCTAGGTGGCATTAGGAGGGATTTTTGAATTTTTAACTTTTTAATTAAGACAAAACCTATTAAAACCACATAAAAAAAGTCACATCACTCTCTTCAACCAACACAAAATAAATATTTTGTTTATTTAACAAAAAAAAAATAATAAAAGAAAATTTAAAAACTTTAGAAAATTGTATKCTATCACAAACAACTAATTGAAAGTAAAAAAAACTTGACTCTTAAAAAAATATAATATACACTACCATAAACAAGTATAATAAAATAAAATCTTATCTCCATTACAACTTTGGTAATATTTGAATGGTACAAAAGGGGAGGCATGAGGGGTAATGGGTTTTTTCTTGGGGACTAGGGGAAGACACAAACAACATGGCAGAAGCTTTGTGTGTCTAGCAAGGCCTCAACGAAGCCCGGGAGCTTGGCATCAATGAAATCACAGTGATAGGAGACTCTCGTATCCTAATCCAGGCCTTGGTAACTAATTCATTACCAAGTCAAATGAAAATTCGACAAATACTCAAGAAAATCCAGAGACTCTAAATCCTTCCGAAATATTGATTTTTCCATGTAATTCGACACTTAAATGGAGAAGCGGAAAAGGCATCAAAAGTCTGCACCCCCTTGGGAAAGGGACTTCTCTCACTCAATGGGACCACACTCTTTTCACCAATACCTTAACGGATTGAGGGGGGTGGCTCACAGGTGGTCACGTCATCAGGCCCAGAGGTAGTAGGACATCACACCTCTCCATACGTCGACCTGTGGCATCACTTCAGCTATTGATGATTTTCTTGTGAGAAGGTACTTCCCTCTCCAGCCCTCGTCACTCTACGTATACTTGATTGAGGCTGCCATTATGCCCATTAAGCAACTCAGTACTACACCTATGTCTCACCCCCAAGACATTCGTGCGATATTTCCTTTTTAAAATATGGATTGTCACGCTCGTTTTGGAGGTAATCTATGGGTTGCATCTGACTCCCCTCCCTCCAAATTAGCATTCTCTTCTCTAGGTGGTCATCTACAAAGCTTGACTCCCTTTTCATGGTCTCTAACCCTACAAACACTGACGAAATTATTATCGTCTCCCCACATAGATTCTAGCTTTGAGTCTGTTGCTCCCCCCAATCCCCCCCCCTTCACTAGAACTGGAAATTCGTGAACTCAAAAGGAAATTAAGTGTGCAGAGAAGATTCTTGCTCCGGCTGGATGGGGAAGGTGGAAGAAGTTTCGACATGTTGGAGAAAGACCTCAACCAAATCATAGAGGAATCTTTGGAATCTCCCACGTTGTCTGTGCAGTTGGTTAACAACTATATAGCGGACTTAGAAACCAGGATGGAAAAGCTGGAGTTGCAAGTCGCTAGGATGAACCCTCAGCACGATGCATGGGTGAAGGCCCGACCGAGTGTTGGTCCCCCAATTTCTGAGCAACAAGCGTAACATTGGTTCTTGTTCTTTTCTTGGTTCCTGCTCAGTTTTTGTTAACATTGAAAAAACATTGTTTGTTGTCTTTAACCTCCATAGTAGTTAATGTTTGGAACCTAAGTCAAAATAGGCATTTATGGGTTTTGTTATATGGCACCTGGAAGTTTGAATATTATGCACAGTGCTTTTTTTAATACAAATCTCATTTTCTTATAAAAAAAATATTTGAATGATACAAAGAACATTAAACACAACAAACGAAAATATATGATAAATTGAATTTAAAATATCACACCATTTATTGTTTTCTATAAAACCAAATAAACACATGAAAATAATTTTTAAATTTTATTTTTATTAAAGGATTTATATGGAAAACATATTTATCTTTATGAGCTGACTGACTCGGCTAAGCTCTATCTTTGGACATATCCTGACCATGACGTGACATAGTCTGACAGGTAGATTAATTTTTTAGTTATAAAGGCACATGCTCAATGACGGTTGTCATGACCAAATTTCTTATTTTGTTTCTGGCAACACTGAAGCCGTCTCAGTCTTTATAGAGGTGATAAAAATCTCTCAGAAAGTCAAAAGCATGTTTCTTGGAAGTGATTGGAACTTTGTTGTGGGGGTTTAGAAGCTCCCAATTTAGTTCTTTGAGTAATCTATTGACCATGGCATTGATATAAGTAACATCATCTTCCTCTGCTGACTCAGGATTATCTTTCATATAACAGGATATACACGAAGATTCTTCTCCATGGCTCCTCGCAGCCATGCCAATGCCATATCATTTATCAAATTCTAGATCAGAACCAAACATGCAATGCAAAGATGAGTCCATCTAATTTGATAGAAAATGTGACAACCCTAAGTATTAATCAATTGTCCTGGTTTAATTAATTGTTTAATGTATATTAGTTTAAATAATTAATTAATTAATTGTCCCGGTTAAATATTTGTTGAATGTGAATTGGTTTAATTAACTAATGAATTAATTTAATGATTAAATATTTGTTTAATAAAATCTAGTTTAATAAATTATTAATTATTATTTTGTATCGAATGATGGAACCATTAAAGACAAGGGGATAAGGTGGTTGGCATTGAATGGAGGGATAATGTGGGTGAGTCTTAATGAAAGGGTGAAGGCAGTGAATGAAAGAAGGGGGAAGGAGGATAAGAGGAGGAAAAAAAAAATCGAGAGGGGACTTTTGATTTTGGGGAGAGCATCATTTTCATAGGAGAGGACTATATTGTTTATTTGGGGACTAGAGTAGCTTGTTGCATGAGGGTACTACTAGTTTTTGCTTGATCAACTTGTTGGAGTTTGGTGGATTGAGACAGGTGACATCTATTGTTGGGAGTTTTGGGCTCGGGGGCCAGGAATCCTTACGGAATCCTAGAGCTAGGGAGTCGGAGAGGCTCTGTTCCTAGCTGGATGGGAGGAAAAGATTTAGTTTTAAGGTAGTTTCAAGCAGTTTGCAACAACAGGAAACCAAAGGACAAACTCCTTCTTCAAGAGGTTTTTTTTTTTCAGTATTAATTTTGTTCATAATGAAAGTTATGATATGAATTTATGTATGGAAAATGTGTAATATGTTGTGTAATTTGTTTTGTGATTATTTTGGATTGTATAAAATAAGAATTTAATATTTAGCTGGTTAATTTGCTAGAAATTCAACATAAATTAGTTAGATTGTTGTAATGCAAACATAAATGGAAATTTGATGTCGTGTTCAAGAAAGAAAAAGTAATTTAGATTAGAAATTTACCATTTAACTTTAAAGCCCATGAAAAGGGTCTTACACATGGTATCAAAGACCTGGTTTAAAATCTAGAGCCAAGGGCCTACCTACCCACCCATCCTCTTGACTCTTGACTCAAAGCCATGTTTGTGTCAATCAAACAACCCTGAAAACCTGCCTGAAACCTCCCCTAAAAACTTTTAAACTGGTTGGCCTATACAGGTAAAATCCTTGAAAAGGGTGTTATAAACATAAATAACTAGAGGTATAAATAATATAGTTAAGGAAAAATTGTAAATCTAGGCCTGAGGGCCAATCTCTAGCTCCACCTCCACCTAACCTGCAAGACAAGCCCACTAATATTTATTATATACAGATCTATATATATAAACATTATGCTCATTGAAAGTGAAATGGTACAATATTTTACACAGTATGGTACAATGAATTTTAACACTTGCTACGAATAAACCAACATTTAATAATATATATATATATATATATATATATATATATAATATAATATGATAAGTAGGTAAAAGTAAAGGTGTGTGTTTGAGTGTGCTATTCTAATCCTTTTTAATCCCAACCCATTACCTATCATCCAATGTCTACTAATCCACATGTCAAGCACAAACCAATACATAAGTCTTCAAAGACAAGCACATATGCCCAGCACAAGTGGGCAACCTTAGGCATATAATAAATATTTATAATAACTATAACTACAACTATATATATATATATAAGTAAAAGTAAATAAAATAAAATAAAGTAGATCAAAGAGAAAAATAAAAATATATATATATTGGCCAAGGGAGAATATCCAAGTGATCAACACCGAGAGCAAACACATGCATCAACAACAATGCACGATCAAACAGCCACAAAAAACAATACAACACCCAAGCACCATCGACAAATACAAAGAGATATATAACAAAGGTGAAAATAAAGAAAAAAAG
>ML780135.1:324892-367221 GCA_009831015.1 Picea engelmannii | reverse complement strand
GTCATGCAACTGTGGCAGTTCATGGTGTACATGAAAAATAGGAAATAGTTTCTACCCATACTTCCCTGCGAAAAATAAATGCAAGACAGACCTACATGAAACAAATGAAAGACACTCCTTCCATTGCATGTGCAATTTATGAACAATTGAATTTTTCAAAAAATAGTAAGTCTTTCACACCTGATTTGCACGGAGAATACCTCCGGTTGAAAGCCCACGATAAACCATTTTCCAGTGAGAAAGTTTGTCTTCCATGCAAATGATCGTTTGAAAATGGAAAAATGCCACAGTTTGCAACCCCTGACCGAATAAGATGTAATACACCACTAACAGATGTAAGTGCACTTACAGAACTTGAGGAGAGACTTGTCTCTCTACGAATTGCATTTGTTCAAATCAGACCTTGGGGCTACAAGTGACCCCATATGGTCTTAACATGATCAATTATTAATGTGCCTATTCAACTAGATGTTGTGCAAAAAGCGTTGCCATAGTTCATTAACAATACAATTACAATCGATGTGGCTATGAAAAGATGCTTGTAGTAAAAAAATACATATCAGACAGGCAAAGTGCGTGTGCATGCTATTATGAAAGCGTTAAAAGAATTATGTTCTAGGGCCCTATACAAAGCAGAGAACATTTGTATAAATGCCAACTGGAACAGTGTTCTCGTAGAAGAACATGGAAACTCTATAGAGACTCTCGAAAATCCCAGTGATTCTGATACATGTGATGAATCAAAGGCTAAAACACCTGTTGAAACATTGGTCCATGGATTCACTAATTCACAGTGCATTCATGACTTACAAGACAAAATTGTCAAAAGCACACCTAGCGAGGGGCAGCATCCACTTGGAATATTCAAGGACAAATTCGCTGAGGAAATGAAATTTCCAACACTGTTCTATAGAGATCCACATGGAACTGATATTACAGAATGATTCAGTTATCATAATATAGTCTGATGGGAGCTACTACATTCAAGTGGTTACTTCTCCTGTCATATAACAGATTTGTTTTTCAAAACAATGCACATAATAATAGAGAAATTTATGTCTTGCGTGTGGGTTGGAATAAGAAAAGGCCAGTTACAAGGAAGAAATTTTTTGGCCAAGGATGTGAAGTACAAAGTAAACCTAGAAGAAAATATGAAATTTGATATTGGATACATAGATTTCAAGAACATCAACACCTCTCCTCACTACTTGCAAAAAAAAAAAAAAATTGCAATGATCCGACAATTGGGGCCGCCAACATTTTTCATCACATTTACAAGTGTAGAGCATAGCTAGGATCCATTGGTTGTTGTCGTTTCTGACCTACATAGTAACAGGAAACAAAAAAAAAAAATGATACACTGGAAAATAACGACATTTACTACCTCATAGGAAAAGACCAGGTGACATGTACTCGATACTATAGAAATCGAATAAATTATTTGAGACAATTGATATGCCATGATGAAAGGTTTTTCGGAAAAATATTGGACTACGTTTTTGTGGCTAAATTATAGAATAGGGGAAATGAGCATGACCACGCACTATCGTGGATAGAGGGTGCACTGGTCTATGGAGCTGATAAGAATTAAAATATCGAAAAAATTGTGGATAAATGCATAACATGCAATACAAATCATTTGGAACCAGACCTTGCGAAAGTCCATAGACATCACCATACAAGAAGTTGTAGAAAACGAAAAATCTCATATTGTAGATACAACTTTCTCGTTCCACCAATGAGATCTACAAGAATCATAGAGCCAGTTAGTTTAGAGGACAATGTTGTTGTTGAGAAATCTAAATCCTTGTTTGCATTTCTAGAAGAAGGAGGATTTAACGAAATGATGAGCTTTGATGCCTTCTTGACACAGGTAAATCTATCAGAAGATGAGTAAATCCAAGCCGTACAAATAACGCTTATGCAACCAACACTTTTCCTTAAACGAAAACTCTCCCATATTTGGAACAACAGTTTCTCCAAGGACATGCCAATTATCTAGAAAGAAAATATAGATGCACAATATGTGTGGAATGCATATGCTGCAGCATCCTACTGCACCTCGTATATGATGAATATTAACAAATCTATGACATCTACATTCAAAAAAATATGCGAAGAACACGAAAGAAGTCATATTGATGTCATACAAATGATACGCACCCTTGGCAATACATTGTTTAATCTTCAACAAATGTCTACTCAGCAAGCAATTCACATTGCCCTTTCTTTGCCCCTCACTTGTAGTTCAAGAAAATGTGTCTTCATAAACACATCTCCACTTGAAAAATGAACATTTATGCTTAAACCACTGGTTTTGCTGCAACAAGAACCTGACAATTCAGAGGACGTCATTTGTCACTCTATTATTGATTATTACATCCAGCGTCCATCTCCTATTAGGCATATCTTCTTAGAAGAATTCATATTGCATTGCAAAAAAATGGGACACCCATATAAAAAAGAAAAAAAACCTCTGTTATACAGTTTGTCAAACACAATAAACATTGTGATTACGAAAACTATTGTAGAGAAAAACTGTTTTTGTACGTCCCATTCCATGAAAACGAAGAGACATTAATACATAACTTCTCTACATGGGAGGCTGCATATGTTTCCTTTGAGACTATAGTGCATATCAATGAAGCTAGATTTACCTACAATGTTAATCCAACATGGGGCGATCTAGAAGTTGCACATAATGACCTAGAAAACCCTGGCAATCATGATGAGACATTCAAAAACCCAAAAACCACAAGAACTCCTTCTGAGTCCTATGACTTACAAGCGGATTTTCCTCGCCCTCCAGTGGATGAAAGTGAAAAACGTATCAACCTTGTTTTTCAGGTTACAAAACATCCTTTCCTGATTGAAAATAATGAATACCACAAAATAAGACATATGTTGAATCACTAAAAACAAACAATTGTAAAGGACATTGCCCTTAAAAAATGGTTGAACATGAACAGTCTTGTGCACATGTTCCTTATGGGTAGAGCAAGAATAGGCAAGACATTCATAGCTAAAGCATTGTTCCAAATGCTTATACGAATCCATGATTCGAATAATTGATCTGATCCTATGAAACCAAAGGGCCTAATAGTTTCATACATAGGAAAAGTTGCATACAATGCTGGTGGAACAATAGTCCACTCTGGATTTTTAATTCCTTTTAACAAGTCACAGTTTCTTCCACTTAGCAAGGAAATGTTGGATACATTATCTAAGCTTTACGAGGAACTCCAACTTGTCTTTATAGATGAAGCATCTTTGATTGGCAGTCGGTTCTTGTATTCCATTGATATCCGGCTAAGAATCATAAAACATGTGCAGACCAAATAGTTTGGAAACATTGACATGATCTTTTGTGGCGATCTTTACCAGGCACAACCCATTCAAGATTCTTTGATATTTGAACAACCTATCGTTAACATGGGAACAATGACCCATGACTTCTGGAGAGACAATATTAAATGCTTTGAGTTGCATACTACAATGCACCAGATAGATGAAACATTCATTGCAATTCTGAATAGAATGCACACAAACAACCAAACATATGATGACTTGACCTATATCAATTTGAGGTGCTTACAGCCTGCACCAACAAATCCAACGTTCCCTTACATGTTCTACAGAAATAAGGATGTTGCAAAGCATAATAGCCACATGCTGTCACTCATGCCTGGCAATGATATCATCATCAATTCAATTGATTTGGAGGAAGACAATCATGGAAATGCCCCGTGTCATGAACATTTAGTCACTTTACCTTTGCCTTGAAATTATAAATGATAGTTGAAATATATGCCTGTAATTATAATTCACAGGATGGCTTGGTGAACGGTGCAGATGGAATACTGAAAGGCTATATGAAGACAGAAAAAGTAGATGTCCTTTGTATTAAGTTCCATGAACCACATATAGGCAAGCGACAAACAAGCAAGTTGTCTTATCTATATAATTCAAACACTGCAAATGATTGGACTCCTATTTTGTGAATATCAAAGCCAATATTGACATCAACAAAGATAGGTCGACTGAATATTCGCAAACAGTTTCCTATTAAACTTGCATGTGCACGTACAGTCCACAGATCACAAGTACTAACACTTGATAATGTTGCATTTTAGCCTGCTGGAATTCAGATACATGGACTTGTATACACAGCACTGTCCCATGTTA
Source organism: Picea engelmannii (assembly GCA_009831015.1). Classification (NCBI taxonomy): domain Eukaryota; kingdom Viridiplantae; phylum Streptophyta; class Pinopsida; order Pinales; family Pinaceae; genus Picea; species Picea engelmannii. Next base: position 363,036 of record ML780135.1, on the reverse strand, counting down.
GAAGCATAGACTCCTTGTATTTACTAAGTCCTCTGACAAAATATAACTTCAAAGTGAAACAAAAAGTTGATATTGAGATGGAACGACTGAAGACCACTGCAAAATGGAAACTGCATTATGATTACCAATCCATACAAACAAATTCATTTGTATCAATTCTCTGGCTTAACACACATAGCTTAAATGCACACATGGATGATATATTGAATGACTATGATTTAATGCAATCCGATATTCTGTTCTTGCAGGAAACACACATGGCATTATTCATGTAGAACAAACAATTCCCAAATCACAATTGCATATCAAGTTACATTACACATGGGGTGATGATACTGGTGAAAAAACATGTACCAGTTTTGGACCACATACATATCAAAGAAAAGAATGTTGAACTGGTGCTTGCCAAATTTTTTTCCTATGGAATAGAAGTTGCAATACTAAATCTATACGTTGCTCCCCATGCAGCATTCTCCAACATATTAAATGTTATTTCCAATGCATTGGACCATTTCCATCTGAACAGATCCAATGTACTTGTAGGAGACTTCAATATTGACATGCTACAAAATACTGGATGAACAAAAGAATTGCAAAACTACATGTGCAAATACAGTCTGCGGTTTCTTTTGAACAACACAACCCATCTACAAAATGCACTTATTGACAATGTCTAGTCCAATGTGCCCATTTCTCAATACAGTATGTTTGTCTTAGACACATATTGGTCTGATCATGTTACAATTGGTATTGCACTTGAATTATGACATATAGATCAAACTTATTGCAAACTCATATTTCTATGTTTCAAAGCATATATGTATCCCTGATTTCTACACATAACATTCTGGTGATCATACAGACGGTCTTCTACTCTAATTATAAAATATACATTATGAAAAAAAATAAAAATAAGGTACATCCTCAAAAAAACTATTTGTGACTCTATTCATCTTATTCAAATTTTTTTTGGTATATATATACATAGTAGTTGACTTTTTCTTAACATCTGAGTTTATGTTCATATCCCTTTTGTTTTGTACTTTTGTTGATAGAAACAGAAAGGAAAACTAGAAGGCGCAAAGAACACCTACCCATAGATGTACACAAATCAATGCAAAGGTGCATTCTTTCTCTGCATGTGTTCCATAGTAAACAATTTTTCCTTTACTTTCTCTAAATTTGTCAAACTTGTTTGCATGCATGTTTTTTTTTTCCTTGCGCCGAGAAGCCACTACGCTGCACGTTCGCCATCTAGCAGAACTGCAATGTTAAGACAACCACCCCACAAGTCCATTTGTCAATATGTATATCACCCAACTATAATTTCTATTTGTAGGACACAGAACATTACCGGCACAGTGTGCAGCTCGCAAGTGCATGATCCAAATAAGTGGCTAAGTATTGAATAAGGGATCTGTGCATCATAAGAAATTTGTAGGGCATCAAACAATAGAGACCCATTTCTAACCCCGCCAACCCGACAACGCGCGATGCACAAACTGTACATGCTCTATAAATTCTTAGCCACCCAACAAGTCCGCTTGTCAATTTGTATATCGTGGAACTATATGTGCTATTTGTAAAACACGAAACAATAGAGGCCTATTTTTTTACCCATCCCGTCCAAGAACCCACAAGTATGGAATGCGATATCGGTACACGATCTATAAAATATCATGTCCATACTTTATAAAGGCACATATTTACTTTTTTCTCGTTTCTACACACACTGATCTGGTAATCACAGACTTGGTGTTGCACATGAATTATGGAATGTGCAGTGGGAGTCAGATGGAGCCCTTTTCTTTGCTTAGGAAATTTTGAACTCGTCAGCCCGAGAACCCAATTTCTCATTTGTGGGAGCCCACTTGACCTGGAGTAGAATGTTGATCCAGTCACCTCGCAAATCGACTTCTCAATTTATTATCATAAGATATTTGCAAGGCATCGAACAATAGAGAATTGTTTTTGACCCCACCAGCTCGAGAACCCGCGATCTAGAAACTGTAGATGGTCTATCAAATCTCGGTCAGCTTGGAAGTTCGCTTCTCAAATTGTATATCACAAAACTTTGTCTGCTACTTGTAGAACATCAAACAATAGAGGCCTTCTTTTGAACCTACCTTCCCGAGAACCCGCGATCCCGAACCATGCACTTTCAAACTTGGCCATTCCTTCCTTGCTTTCTCTTCCCCGTGGCCATTACCTTCGCACATGTGCATGATAAAAAATATTGTTTATAAATATATATATATATATATATATGTAAATATGTCTTCTTTCTAAATCTTTAATGCTAACAGGTCATCGTGCTACTACCATCTAATCTGTCATTGATGCGTGCAAGGCTTGAGAAGTTTTTCCATTAATGCAATTTTTGCGAAGCATTTTCTTCTCCCTTCCCAGTTTTAATTTGAAATGCCATGGAATGTCATTCACACACTGCCATCTTGCTTCCTTCATGAAACATCTAATCACTTCCCAGTCTTAATTTCAAATACCATGCAATGTCATTCGCACACCAATAGCTTGGTTCGTTCATGAAACCTCCTATTCTTAAATTTTATTCACCGTAACCCTCACTTTTGCACTTCTAAGTTTGCAATAAATATGCTTTACTTCTAACAAGTCACCATACAATATGTAACACCATGTTTCCCCCAATTTGTAATTAATCATAAAATAGGAATTACCATGCTAAGGCATGAGGACAATGTAAATGTATTATTGACTGAGTTGCCAAATAACTGACTGTGGGGGTGAAGCCTTGAAAGTACTGGCCATGATATCACTAGAGGAAGAATGTGAAAACTATACAAGAGGGTTCATATATCAAATAACCCCAAATATCCCTTGATAAGGATGAGAAACCTCATTTGAATCCCAAGGAAAGAAATCAGTTAATGAAGAAAGGACTGGTGGTTGAACAATCAACCACCCCCATGAACGGAAACATGGGCTGTCAGCCCGAAGTACCACAGGAACCTACAAACCTGAGATTCCTTCTGACAGAATGAATAGGATAGGTTGGCAAACCTTCCAAGGTAAGAGGGATACACACGGGAGAGGAGACACCAGACAAGAGGGAGCATGAGCTCGCAAGGGAGATGCACGGAGCTCTCCAGTGAGTCACAAATTAAAGGCCACGAGCTTGATGTCGAGGAGCATCTGAGAAACCTCATCGAGGCCATAACCGAGAGAGAAAGCTCTGAGTTATAGAGAGAAGGACCCAAAATCCAAGAGGAAACGAAGGAAGAACTCTCGATAAGTGTGAGGATTCCCTGGTGATATCATGGCTTGGAATGGGGGTGGCCAGAGTGCTAAGAATGAATTCCTATGTGCCTATGGTCAGGTGGAAGGAAAAACACTCGCAGTCAGTTGGTTGGCGGCAACCTATAATAGAGAAGCGACTTCCTACCCTGTGTAATTTAGTCATAACTGTGTATGAAATGGTTATACTATGTATGTTTCAGGTATTGTGCATATTTCCTAATGGATATAATTTATCCCCCTTATTTCTGCTTGATTATATAACTAGGCCAGTAAGAAATTATATGGTTAGGAGATGATTTTATACTCGTAAATGCTTGTGTCCTGTGGAGGCATAAGCCAGAGTCATGAACTGTGTGTTCGTCAACCCTGGACACAGTTTCATGTATGTGTGTCAAGCCTCCTAAATGTTTAAGAGTCCTTGGAGGAAAAAGTTTGTTAAGCTCGGGAGAGGTAGTGCAGATTGGCACAGGCTCTCTACAAGGAAAACCAAACCCAGACCTCCCTAAGTCCTAGAAAATATCAGGAAGGATCGCACCATTGTGTGTAAGAATTCTGCATGGAGTGTAGAGGTCGAGAAACCATTTTGAAGGTTTCAGAGCGTATGAAAGATTAGGAGTGATACAGATCGTGATCAAAATCAGATCTGAACTGTTGGTTCAATTCAGGGAAATAGAGGTGAGGATTTCCCCAAAGTCCTGAAAGGAAAATTATCGATTCGTAGGGGAATATATGAACCATTGGAGCCTACGTCCAGAAAACAAGAGAAGAGTGCATAGGAGAATAGATATGAACTGTCAGATCAAGCACAGGGGACCGATAGCCATCGGATCCAGAAAACGCACACGAGGTTTAAATTGGTGCATGCAGGGGAGAGAGGACTCGTCAAAGTCTTGAAAGCATTAGGATCATCCATCTCAGAGGATGCGTGTCAAAGATCCACATCCATCAAGGATTTGGCACCAGGGAAACATGAGTAAAGACTCTCCCGAATTCCCAAAAAGGAGAAAGCCAGGATTTGATCGCAGCCATTGATCATACCGAAAAGATCACAACTGTTGATCGTGGCTAAAGGTCGTCGTCATCCATCGGAGGGACACGTGGCTGTCGATTGGCATTTTGGCATCTAGGAAACCAGACGGCAAGACCCCTCATCTTCGCAAGTCGCGAAATCCCAGTATACGAAACCCTGACGCGCTCTGTGGTTGAGCCAGTTTAGTGTGAATAAGTTTTGGCATTTCGACATCCAAGAAACCAGAGGGAAAGACCCCTCGTCTTCAAAAGTCGTGAAATCTCGGTATACAAAACCCCGATGCACAATTAATACTGTGTTCTTTCAACACCCTTAAGATCAAGAGGGATAGTGACCGCCAGATCCAGATCAACGAGGGTCGTTGATCTCATACACAAATTCCCATATTGAAATTCAGGGAATGGAGTGACCAGTGGTCTGGGTCGCTGCATTTTGAAATCTCAATTACCGAAATCCCGATACACCCAGGACCATCAGATTAGGGGGAGATTCATAACCATCAATCTCATCGAAAATAATATTTCGGGTTTCGGGGTTTGAAGAGTCGAAAGACTTGACTCTCTTGCATCGTTGAGTCACGAAATGTGAAAGGTGCCTCTTGTCTTGGCCTGTGGTCATAACCAATGATCACATGGAGGTGGATAAGGGAGGAGCTAGCCTATGCTAGGCCCCCGTAGGAATTCAGGGATTCTATCCCTTGAGGAAGAGCGGAAATTTTATTTTTTCCGTAGTGTGTATGTGACAAATTGGTATCAAGGCATGGTTACAACACTTGGCCTACTTGGGCTCATGTACGAGTCGCGTAATGAGATATTGTTATCTGCATTTTCTCTTTAAAGAGAAGGACTGCAGAATGAAACTGTAATTTGGGAATTTCTATGGAATTCCAGCAAAGGAATTATATTATTCCTTTGTCAAAAGTGATAACTACTCTTAGAGGAGTAGGGATGCATTGATTAATATTACTAATAAGACCTGAGTATGAATAACAGAGGTGGAATAAATTGTTCTATGAAGTTGCACGAGCCAGAAAAGGGACATGAACTAAGTCATTATGTTATAGTGTCATAATGGCTAGCTACTAAAGCAGGTAGAGTCTCTTGCAATTGAGATGGCCGGTTAGGTAAGAATTAAGATCCTCATGAAGAACTCCTTCATGATTTAGGAAATCTAGTAAGGACTGGTAGGATCCTTAGAAATTTATAATTACTGTATTATTAAAAGACTAAACCTTGAGCATATAACTCCTCACAATTGAGAGGACTGATGAAAATATGTAGGGTCATATTATCTGACCTATAATGGTTAGAATCGACAACAAGGATAATCTGTTTAAACAAGATTAAGAGGAGTCCTTTGGGACTGTTGCTAATTCCCAAGAGTGAMCCTTGTCGATTGTTCCCATAAAGAGAGGGTAACATTCGTATGAGTTATGACTATGAGATTAGTTATGTAAGTAACTTAAAAGCTCAAAAGAGATAGCAGGGAAATTTCGTATGCCGAGTGTGCATATAGAGCACAAGGAGTGCATATAGAAACAAGCTTGTGTGAAACTTTGAAAGCTCCGGAGGTTGAAAACAGAGGATGATTCCAGAAGAGTTGATTCCAAGTTCGTGGCTGGAAGTCATTCAAAATCTGAACGGATGGTGGAATTCTCGGAGGGAGGAATACTGAAATTCAATGAACCGTTAGATCTAGTAGATCAGTGAAGAAGATAAGGATGACAACCTCTCATCACTCACAAACTCAGGAGGAATAGTATCCGTTAGATTGGAATCAACGATATTCGTTGATCTAGAGCTTCGAGGTTTCGGCTATTGGGAAAATAGAAGCAAAGACTTTCCCAAAGTCGCGCAAGGTAAATCATCGATTCAATCAGGGTCGTTGGTTTGGTTAGCGGATGACCTGAACCATAGATCTGGTGTAATCAGATCTTTGGGAGTTGGAGGTTTAGAAGTCAATGGGCAGAGTTTTGAGAACTTGCATGTCATGAAATCCTGACATCCAACCTGAGCCGTTGGATCGAGACAGGCGGTGCATCGTTGATCTAAAGCATACACATTTTTGGGGAATTCGAAATCGGGAGTTAGGAGGTGAAGACTCTTCCAGAATCCCGAAAGGTGGAAAGCCAAGATTTGATCAGGACCATTGATTGGCAGAGAGATCTGGACCGTGGGATCCAGGTTGTCGGATCCTCGTGGATCCGAAGTTTGGGAAACGGTGGATCATTGTCTGCGGATTCGTCGAAACATGGGATCCTGACGCGTGTCTAGGAGTTGACCCCAGGTTCCGAGTGAAGGGTCATGTGAATAAAAGATCCGAGAAAACATTAGCCTCGGTCTTTTGGGTTTTCATATTTCGAGGATCAAAGAACCAGATTTCCTTGCAACAGAAATCCCGAAATCACAAAATGCGAAGCGCCTTTTAGTTCGGATCGTGGTCACCACCGGTGGTCATGTGAGGAGAAGGCATGAACTAGTATTATGAATACTTAGCTGTGTTCAATTGTATTTGAGTGCATGAGTTTAATGCATTGTGAAGCTTCATAATAGGAAGCCTGATATTAATAATGGTAAGGTATGAATGATATTAAACGTGCAAGTAATGCACATGTATGATGTAAGAGTGTAAGTATACTAGAGGCCCAATATGATTGCCTTGATGAGTGAAATGTGAAGCAAGTATTGCTCTTGTCTAGATTAAATGAATACTATGGAGGCATAGCTGACTCCATTCTGGGGAGTCATGAAAGTTTTGTTCCAAATAATATCCTGAGGGGAATGTATTCCATTTCCTTAGGAAGTACCAATATAATTAGATGAAAGGGTAAATGAGCAATGATTCTCTCCTGTCATAATAAGAGACAAATGATTATGCCTTTGAGCATCACATGAGAAGGATTGTGAATGAATCTAAATTGACTGATCTTAACAATAAATATGCATGTGGGCTGTAAAATATACCTATGGCAACTACACACAGGCTTAAAATTATGAGTATAGCTAAGTACATCGTGGATGTAAGTTAGCAAAAACCTAGAACATGTGCGGATGCACAATCTGGAATGCATACCAGAAAGGTATGTCTATGTCCCTTAAATAATGCGTATTAACAAGATGAAGCTAATTCAAGCTTGTGTCCATCACAGATAGTGATGGATATGTAACAAGGAAGTTGCATACCGAAGGAGTTCCCGGTGGAGGAACTGTGTAAGGACTTTGTCAAAAGAATAGAGTCACAACCCTAATAATTGTTGAAGGTTGGACAATGGGCTGCAAGGCCTGTCTATATATAAGAATCCTGGATTACATTTTGAAAGAATCATGTAATTAATAGAAGACTAACAACTGAATATTGACCATTGTGATAATTGAATGGAAGTGTGTAGAATGCACATGTTCATGATTAATTATGAGAAAAGATTTTCTATTAAAGCATGTTGTGGTATCCTAAAAAGGGTTAGGGTGAGGCCTAACCAAGGCGGCTCAAGGAAAAGAGTAGGAAGATCTCGACGGGGAGTAGAATTGCAAAAGTAGAGAAGAGACAGTGAGGCCTTAGAGATAACTCAGTTGGGTTGAAAAGTCCAAGGTGATGTAGAAATAATTTGAAGAAGGGGAGAGCCCTCAATTATTTCCTTGCTGTGCATTATGTTTTCTATGGTATGAGAAAGCTAGTACGTTGATGAACGAAAATGTTTTGACACCATAGTGATGATGGTTGTAATACTGTGAAAATGATTGAGAAATGTTGTGTTTCAATCATCAAAACATTAAGGATAGTGTGATGAAGTACATACGGATATGTTGGGACATGTCTGAAAATATTTTATTAATTTAAATGCTATGGTACTTTCATTTTAATTTACAAGACGACTAATGTGCCTATGGTGTATGTCATGTGTAGAAAGAAATAAGATTGGAACTGTTGAGAAAGACAGTTGCCAATAATGAACAACCTCAAGCAGAGGGTGACCATGGGGAGGCTATGGTCGAAAGATTGTTGACAGGACTGTAAAAATCCCACTAAAGAATTGTTGATGAGGTAGAGATCAGGAAGAGAGTACTAGCAGCCAAGAACCAGTATAAATATATTCGTGCCTATGTGGCACAAGGTATGAAGGGATTTGGTAAGAACCCCTTCCGAAATATTTTATTGTCTCATGTTATGCATGAAAATTGAAAGGGCAGTGGTATGCCATGGATACCCAAGTAGGGTATGATTCGGGAAGGAGAACCTGAATGATGGAGGCATGAACCTCTAGTAATAAAGACCGATTGTAACCCTCGGAAGAATTCATGAACTAATATTTCATGAACACATGGACCAATCAAGGAACGATTGGAAACAAAAGTGCTCATAGATAGAACGTTGCATGGAATTGCTTCAAGGAAATGCACATTTTCATAAAGGACAGACAATGGATTTCCCATTGAGGAAGGAGGACCTTCCAACATTTCTACTCACATTGTATAGGTGTTAGGGAAAACCAAATTTGGGTGGCCATGAGTGTTGGCACCCTGGTTATTAATGAAGGCATAATTCTTGGTTGCATTCATGCAAAACTTTTAGGTTTCATGTGTACTAATTTGGGATCATGATCAGCCTATAGAAGGAAGCATGGTCCTGTTGTAAGAATGAATGAAAACGAATAGGCCATGTGGTGGAGAGGTTGGTTAAGTTCCAACACACCATGGCCAAGAACCTGTCATAAAGTGTGACAAACTTGAAATCAATGCATGGGTACATTAGGTATGAATGTGGCCAAAAATGTTGGCGCATTCATTAAAATCAATTGATATCTGAGTCACATTTTGAAAATTTGGTAAGCTAGAATGATGCATAGGTAAGGGATGATGTATCCTTTCACTTTGAATCCTTGAATAGATGAAATGACCTGGACTATTAGTATACTTGATTTTCGAAAAAGGTAATGTACACGGAAAACTAACAATTGTTTGACTGTGTAAACAATGAAATTGCAAGGAGGAAAGGGTCTTGGATATGGCAGTGTTGTAAGTCCATAAGGAAGACCGATTGCCTGCTGAGCCAAACTGCAAGGAATGATATTTCCTTTTTGAGAAAGTAATTTAATTGTTAAGTATGCACAATTTTGAAATTGTTGTGACGATGTTGTAAAGGTGCAATAAAATGTATATGCATGGAAAAGGTAACAAGTTGTTTGACCTATTGAAGTTGAAAGTGTAGGAAGCAAAGGGGTCGTGGATATGGCAGCATTGAAATCCCATAAGGAAGGCCAATTGCCTACTGAATCAAACTGTTATGGGAAGGAAAGTCCCATAATTATGAATCTGGTTCTTGTGTGGAATAAATATGAAAACAAATCGTGAGATTGGAAAAATCTTTGGGTGATAGATTTGCAATAAAATTATGAAAGTTAGAATTTACAATGATGTCTCATGAATTTTGTATACCTATGATATAGGTGAGAAGAAAAGACATGTCCAGAAAGGATAGATGAGGGATGTCAAAGATGAATATGATGAGCATGGCTACTAATGAGCCATGAAAATCCCGTGATAAGCCATGATCGCCTGAAAATTATTGTGTTGAGGTAACACAAGTCGGAGGTATGCCTCGGCAGAGCAATTCGAAGGGACACCTCGACTGTAAGACTTGATAGAGTCTCTAAAATTTTCTTGTGCGAGAAAACCTTGGCAGGGAAAGATGGATCGCCCGAGGGACTATATAACAGTGAAGGGGATGCCTGAGCCTGGGCCTGGAGGGTGAGTGACCACAAGGAAGAGGAGACCTTAATAATTCTTATAAACTATTGGAATCATGCACACAGTGGGTAGTTTCCTATGCGGAAAAACCTTGGAAAGGAAGATGAAATCATGATAGCTCTTGTGAAATATTGAATTGGAATCATGCACCCAATGGGTACGTCAAGGAAAGCGATGAGCATGGATAACAAAATTACCATGTGGATACAGATCCACAAACCGCACAGATAAGTATTGTGCTAAGATTATGAAAATTTCCTTTTGAATTTTGAAGAACAGTATGATGTTTTCACACAAAAGTGCGATTAATGTGCTTGTTGTCCAAGAATTATTCAAGGTAGACGACGAAGACTAAGATCCTGAAAGAGGACCTGACCGAGGATGAAGGTCAAGACTTTTGAAGTGGTTGAATGAGAAAGGCATGACAGGTGTTTCTGAGAAAGAACACCAAGGAAGGTGTTCCTTTAAGGGGGAGGGAATTGTAACACCCTATTTCCCCCAATTTGTAATTAATCATAAAATAGGAATTACCATGCTAAGGCATGATGACAATGTAAATGTATTATTGACTGAGTTTCCAAATAACTGATTGTGGGGGTGAAGCCTTGAAAGCACTGGCCATGATATCACTAGTGGAAGAATGTGAAAACTATATAAGAGGGTTAATATATCAAATAACCCCAAATCTCCCTTGATAAGGATGACAAACCTCCTTTGAATCCCAAGGAAATAAATCAATTAATGAAGAAAGGACTGGTGGTTGAAAAATCAACCACTCCCATGAATGGAAACATGGGCGTTAAGCCTGAAGTACTGCAGGGACCTGTAGACCTGAGCTTCCTCTTGACAGAAGGAACAGGATAGGTCGGAAAACCTTCCAAGGTAAGAGGGATACACATGGGAGAGGAGACACCAGACAAGAGAAAGCATGAGCTCGCAAGGGATATGCATGGAGCTCTCAAGCGAGTCACGAACTGAAGGCCACAAGCTTGATGCCGATGAGAATATGAGAAACCTCACCGAGGCCATAACTGAGAGAGAAATCTCTGAGTTACAGAGAACAGGACCCAAAACAGAACCGAAACCAAAGGAAGAACCCTCGAGAAGAGTGAGGATTCCTAGGTGATATCATGGCTTGGAACAAGGGTGGCCAGAGTGCTAAGAATGAATGCCTCTGTACCTATGGTCGGGTGGAAGGATGAACACCCACAATCATTTGGTTAGTGAAAACCTGTAATAGATAAGTGACTTCCTACCATGTGTAATTTAGCCATAATTGTGTATGAAATGGTTATACTATGTATGTTTCAAGAATTGTGCATATTTCCTAATGGATATACTGTATCCCCCTTATTTCTGCTTGATTATATAACTAGGCCAGTAGGAAATTATATGGTTAGGAGATGATTTTATACTCGTAAATGCTTGTGTCTTATGGAGGCATAAGCCAGAGCCACGAACTATGTGTTCATCGACCCCAGATACAGTTTCATGTATGTGTGCCAACCCTCCTAATTGTTTAAGAGTCCTTGGAGGATGAAGTTTGTTAAGATCAGGAGAGGTAGTGCATATCGACATCGGCTCTCTGCGAGGCAAACCAAACCCGGACCTATCTAAGTCCTAGACAAGCTCAGGAAGGATTGCACTATTGTGTGCAAGAATCTTACATGGAGTGTAGAGGTCAAGAAACCCTTTTGAAGGTTTCAGAGCGTATGAAAGCTTAGGAGTGATAGAGATAATGATCAAAATCAGATCTTAACCATTGGTTCAATTCGGGGAAATATAGGTGAGGATTTCCCCAAAGAACTGAAAGGAGAATTGTCGATTCACAGGGGAAAATCTGGACCATTGGAGCTTACGTCTAGACAGTCGGAGAAGAGTGTGCAGGAGAATAGATATGAACCATTAGATCAAGCGCAGGGGACCGATAGCCATCGGATCTAGAAAAAGCAAATGATGTTTAACCTAGTGCATGCAGGGGAGAGAGGACTCGTCAAAGTCCTAAAAGAATCAGGATCGTCCATCCCAGAGGATGTGTGTCAAATATCCACATCCATTGGGGATTTGGCACCAGAGAAACGGGAGTAAAGACTCTCCCAAATTCTCGAAAAGGAGAAATCCAGGATTTGATCGCAACCATTGATCATCCCGAAAAGATCACAATTGTTGATCGTGGCTAAAGGTCGCAGTAGTCCATCAAAGGGACACGTGGTTGTCGGTCGGCATTTCGGCAGCCATGAAACTAGAGAGCAAGACCCCTCATCTTTGCAAGTCACAAAATCCCAGTATATGAAACCCCAACCCGCTCTTTGGTTGAGCCGATTTAGTGTGAATAAGTTTCGGCGTTTCAGAATCTGGGAAACCAGAGGGCAAGACCCCTTGTCTTCGCAAGTCACGAAATCTCGGTATACGAAACTCCGACGTAGGATTAAGACTGAGTGTCTTTCAACACCCTTAATCTCAGGAGGGATAGTGATCGTCAGATCCAGATCAACGAGGGTCGTTGATCTCATACACGAATTCCCATATCGAAATTCGAGGAATGGAGTGACTAGTGGTTTGGGTCACTGCATTTCGAACTCCCAGTTACCAAAATCTCGATACAGCCAGGACCGTCGGATTAGGGGGAGATTCACATCTGTTGATCTCATCGAAGGTAAGATTTCAAGTTTTGGGGTTTGAAGAGTCGAAACCATTGACTCTCTTGCATCGTTGAGTCACAAAATGTGAAAGGCGCCTCTTGGCTTGGCATGTGGTCATAACCAACGATCACATGGAGGTGGATAAGGGAAGAGCTATCCTATGCTAGGCCCTCGTAGGAATTTGGGGATTCTATCCCTTGAGGAAGAGAGAAAATTTATTTTTTCCATATTGGGTATGTGACACAACATGCATAGATATTGTCATTAATGAGGAGATTTTCCATTCGCACGCATTGAAGAAATGTTTGTGGGGGGTTATATTGTCTTCTCCATTTCTTCATTTCAAAAAGTGTTTGGAGCCAACCAACCTTTTGATAAACTACTGCCAACAACTCCACAACAGTTTTGCAGAGATACAGTGAACAGCTTCCTCAAGAGAATCTCGTGCAATAGAACGGAAAAAGAATTGTAGGGGAGGCGGAGAAGCCCGAAATTTACCATCAAAACATAGATCTTGACGCTGATCTGGAAAGCATATTCTGCAGCCTTGATCACCCCACACACACAATTTAGCATACTTTCTCAATGGACATGGTTGGTACTAAAATTTTTGACGAAGATGAATCCTTCGTATTCCAGAGCGTTGTTTTTGAAACCAAATCAAAAAAATTAATCATTGAAAAAAGAGATGTAAAAAATAAGAAAAGAAAACATTGTTCAGAACTTGACCTTACAAATATACACACATCCAAAATATCTGAACTTCTTAGGGAAACTAGAGATGCTCTTCATGATTCTGTTGGATTCATTGAAGCCAAAAATTCCATACTAAAGAACCAGGTTGAGGAATTAGAGGAATCTTTGTTTCCTATACCATTGCTTTGCAGGTCCTTGGAAATAGCCATGCCTGTGACTACATGCACCCCTGCAAAAAATCTAAAAGGGTCCTCCAGCTTCCTCGCATCCTGTAGACGTTATGTCGAGAAAAATATCAACAAAAGAATAGAATTCATTTCCAAGGCATGGGAAACATCACAGAATATGGATTCCTTGGGGAGCAAGGCACATAAATTGCTCCTACTTCTGCAGACGGATTTAAAGAATAAAGAAACTTTCTATGTGCACTCGGTCATCCCTTTTTCCTTTCATGTCAACAACATGCTAGAGACGAGAAGAAGACAACATGATCTCCCTTCCAAAAAAAGGCTCACTCAATTAGAAGCATGCTGGAAACAGAAAGTGAAGAACCTATACCTAATTGTGAAATCATGTGAGCAAGAAATATCAAAGAAAGAAACATTATTCACAAAGCTCACCAAAATAGACTTAGCAGAAAAGACAAATGGCTTCCAGGACCCCATCTTAATCCTGAACTCACTGACATTAACCAAGAAATCTTTTGATCAACAAGTTGATAATTTGAAGGCCTTGTCTTTAGAAATTTTTTACAGAGTTGTTGAATATGATGAAGAAGAGGTGGACAACTGGCTAGTCGGGTATTCACTACAGAATGGAGACATTCATGAAGGTCTATGTAAAATTTCAATTGATCTAAGTGAATTAGAAAATGAAGTTTTCAACATTCTAATCCGCAATGAAATCAACGTCACCCCCTTGAGAAGCTATATTGAAGAGAAATTGAAGTGGATAAGCCACGAAATCCAACAGGCAAATGCATAAATCCTTTTTGTATCAATCCAATTATTGAATTGGGTTGCCCACAAAAACCAGTAGGGAAAGGCATGACCAACCAAACACAAAAATTACTTATATGTACCATCCCTGTAAGTGTATAGTGATAGTCCTTTCTTTATCAATCCAATTATTCCTTTTCTGAGTAGAAATCTATAGGAAAAAACTGATCTTCGCATTTCTACTTTTCAAGTATTACATTCTAGTGTGTCCAACTTCTTTCCACACTCCTATTTCTTGTACATATTTGTGTTATGGTCTGCCGAATCCCCAATCCCAGTCTATATGACAAACGCATTTACATTTCCAGGGATTTGTAACAAACTGTTATTTTTTTCATATATTCCAAATAAAACTATTCTTTTGTCTCCTTATATATTTATGTCTTTCTGGATTTTTTATCTTCAACTATGTTGAATGTGAAGTCATTCTGTTTATTTTATCTCTATTTTCTTTTCTTCTTTTCCAAAATAAATTATGACATAAATCACTCACTCAAATTCGACATATCATATTTCACACATATATATGTTCTTTAAATTTCCAGAAATATGTAACACGTTTCATTTTTTTCCAATTTTAAGCCCGCCAGCTCGACAACCCATGCTCCAAAAACTTCCTAAGTATGTAATCTAGGCTCCATCACACTATATAGAATGAGGGCTCTGTACATGCTCTATAAAATCACATATTTCATATGTATAAAAGTAAATATCTACATTAAAAAATTACGTTTTTGCCATGTATAATTTATGCTCTCCAAGAACCTATAGTTTGATACATTCCAATTTCTTGTATCAATGAGCCCCTATTTTAAAGAAAAATAATTCAGGAATGCTATTTATTTGGTCCTCTTGTCCACCACCCTATGTAACAGACATTGGTACTATATTTTTTGTACATTTTCCCACCACTGTGTGTAAAACCTATGTAAAGAAAAGTAATTCCCGACTGTTAAATTTTTGGGACACGAGCCCCTTGAAATTCAAAAATTCCGCAGGTTCCATTATCAATTTATACATAACATAACTCTCGGTGCTATTTGAAGGTCATGGAACAACATAAACCTACTTTTCAGGTCCCCAACTCGAGAACCCGCGATCCAAAAACTAGCTAAGTATGGAATGAGGGTTCCGTCTATGCTCTAATTCGAGAAGGCTAGTTTTCCTCCTGATTTTATGTGTTCCCAGATTTTTCATTTTCAGAATGGACTATGACATAAATCACTTACTCAAATTTCAGATATCAGATTTCACTTATATATATGTTTCTTTAAATTTTCAGCAATATGTAACACATTTTATTATTTTTTTATATAAATGTTGTAAAATTGTGTTCACTACTTTCTTTCTACTCAAACGTAAAGAGACTGTCATTTCTTGCATCATTGCAACATGTCCTGCACAATGTTTTTCACAAAGGCCCTTAAAATTAAAATAGTCTGCAAGCCCACTTCTCAATTTGTACACCCTGAATCTCCGCCTGCCCTTTATAGAACATGGAATGAAGGCTTTGTCGTTGTTCTATAACATCTCATCCCCATACTTTATGAAAGTACATATTTCATATCTATAAAAGTAAATGTCTACTTTAAAAGATTACTTATTTGTTATGTATAGTTTATGGTCTACAGGAACCTATAATTTCATAAATTTCAATTTCTTGTGTCAAGGAGCCCCTGTTTTAAAGAAAACTAATTCGAGAATGCTATTTATTTCGTTCTTCTGCCCACTACCCTATGTAACAGACACTGGTACTATACTTTTTGCCCTCTTTTCCACCAGTGTATGTAAAACCTATGTAAAGAAAAATAATTCACGAATGTTGAATTTTTGGGACACGAGCTCCTTAAAATACAAATATTTCGCAAGTTTGACTCTCAATTTGTATAAAGCAGAACTGCTAGTGCAATTTGTAGGACACGAAAGAACAAAAGCGCGTTTTTCCGGTCCCCATCCCGAGAACCTACGATCCAAAAAATGCCTAAGTCAAGAAGCTGCTTTTTTAAAGAAAACTAATTTGGGAATCATATTTGTTTCATACTTTTCTCCACCAACCTATGTAACAGACGTTAGTGCTATTTTTTTTTTCCTCCAGCAGCATATGTAAAAAGGAAAACTAATTCGGGAATGCTAAACTTGTTCGACACGAGTGACTTCAATTTCAAATACTCCACAAGTCTGTTTGTCAATTTGTATATCGTGGAACTCTACTGATTATTTGTAGGTCATGGGACAACAGAAGCCCAATTTTCAGCGCGCCAGATCGAGAACCCACCATTCAAAAATTCTATTACTCAAAGTAGCATGTCAATTTGTATATTGTGAAACTCTTGGTGGTATTTGTAGACCATGGAACAACAAAAGCCCAATTTTCATCTCGTAATCCCGACAACCCGAAATGAAGCTTCTGTGCATGCTCTATATATCTACTTCATCAAATTACATATTTTATTTTTGTAGGCCACAGAACAACAGAAGACCAATTTTCATCCCCCTAGCCCAAGAACCTGCGATCCAAAATTTCAAATAGTCTGGAAGACCGCTTGTCAATTTTTATATTGCAGAACTCTTAGTGCTATTTGTAGGCCACGGAACAACATAAAACCAATTTTCATCCCAATATCCCAAGAACCCGCAATCCAAAAATTCAAATAGTCTGCAAAACCGCTTCTCAATTTGTGTTTCGCAAAACTCTCGATGTTATTTGTAGGCGACGGAACAATAGTAGCCCAATTTTCATCCCACCATGCCGAAAACCTGGAATGAAGCTCGCGTGCCTTTGTTTTAAAGAAAACTAATTCAATGCTGGTAATTTTTTTATGCTTTTGTCGATGAACCTATGGGAGCACAATTTTCAGCCTGCCAGCCCGACAACCACAATGGTCTATATATCTACTTAATCAAATTATATATTTGGTATCTAGAAGCTCTTCTTTGTAACATACGTACGCCCTTAGATATCAAATAGTCCACAAATCCAATTGTCAAATTGTATGTCACGGAACTTTGGGTGCAATTTGTAGGCCACAGAACAACAAAGCTCGAATTTCAATGCACTAGCTTGTTACTACTATTTCTGTGTATTTTTTCCATGGCCGTATGCAAAGCATATCTAAACAATAGTCTTGCCCATGTGTTTGTACTCCTTCACATTTTTTCCCTTTCCCGCGGATGGGTTTCTAGTACAGCACACACATCGAGCAGAGCAACTAGGAGCGATATTCCGTGGCACTGGCAATGTGAAGACCGCGTGCCACTCACTCCCAACTTCCTAATCAATTCAACTTCAGCTCACTTGAGGCATGGCTTCATTACTCTCAATGCACCCTACTCTGCCTTCGCATCCTTTCGATGGACCATCACCCTCGTTGTGCCTTTACTCTGCACGTGCAGCCATTTATGGAACCTCACCAGCTTCCCAACCTATTTCAATTTCTCCAGTGGGTCCAGATGGCTGATTCTTTCCTGCTTTTTCTTCTCAGAGCTCAACTTCCTGCCCAGACTTTCCCTGCTCAACATTTGTCCTTCCCTGCTCTATTCCTGCTGCATTTTATCTCTCCCACTATCCCAGAGATTCCCTGGCTATGAGGAAAGTCCAAAGGCCGACCAACCTGCTAGCCAAACCGACCCTGCCTGGTCCTACGTCCCCCGCCTGCTCCCTCCTTGTTATCCTCCTCCTCTTCAGCCACCTCGTCCTCCTCCCTCATGTAGTTGACTCAAATTCCCTCATCTCTCCCAACCCTTCTGGTGTCCCTTGCTAACAGAATGGAGGAGCTGGACTACTCAAGGGCCTCATTGAACAACAACCCAGTACCTTTAGCCAATTTCACATCTATTTCACACACAGGCCCTTTGGTCCCTTCCAACTCTTTGGCCACCCAATCGCTTCAGGACCAGCTCCACAACACCCAATTTCAGATGGATGGTCCAGAAGCCAGTCAAAATTCATGATGGAAACCCCAATCTCGAGCGGGTTCCAATGCTGACCTAGGATGTGAGTGGAAAACAGGCCTTGCACTAGTGCAGAGCCCGGTATTCAACCTGCGTCGAGACATGGATGACCTTCGGTTCTGCCTATAGAGCTTGGACGACAAAGCCTCTCAACTCCTGTAGTTGTTCTCCGTGTTACAATGTAATCATCTCCTCGCACCAGAGGAAGCCCAATCAACAACAACCCAAGTAGCAGCAACCTCGACACCAGTGTTGTCACTAGAAAATTTGGGTCACGCAGATGTAGACTGCGAGGACCAGAGGCTTCCATCACGTCAGGAAGATGTCCAGAAGGACGAGCACCTGCCATCAGAGATGGAGAATGCTATGCAACTGGACCTCACACCACTCCAGGAGGAACCGCCTCCTCTTGGGGACATGACATTTCCCACCTTTTGGATGGTCGCGTCGCAACACTACAACCCATACCGATGATATTTCTTGTTTTTTTCTATTTTTTTGCCATGTGCATGCCAACCTTTCATGCATTTTCCCATAGTTATTATAATAAGGCTATCTACACTTTCCATAGTTCTAGTGCCCACCCTTACGGGCCAAAATTTTGAGCTCTTTTAGTATCAGTGACAATCTACACTTAAGTTATGAAGCAGTTTGTCTGGCTGAGCTAGTTTTCCCTCGGGGCAGCTCAGTATTTACAGCTTGAAACCATGGAAATTCTCTATACTCCTTCACTTTGACAGACTTTTATACAATCTTACTTATAAAAAAAAAATATTGAATAAAATTAAAAAAATTGCTTATACTATTCATTAACTAAGACATGTTATAGCATTGTATAAATTACTTTAAATCTCCATACAATGTTATAATATTATATAAATTTCTCTCTGTCATGTATATCACAGAATTGTTTGCTACAAAATGTATATGACGGAAGTCTTTCGTGAAAAATGTATATCACATAACACACTGGACATGAAAAGTGTGAACCCAGAACTCCGCCAAGCCGCAACTGTGTAATTGTTCAGTACAAAATGTATGAAATTTTATAGCATTATACAAATTAGTATAAATCTTCGTACAATGTTATAATCTTCTATAAATTACCATCTCATGTATATGACGGAATTGTTGGGTGCAAAATTCCTATTGTATGCTAAATTTTTGGTCTTCAACGACATTGATGTTTTAAATGTTCATGTAATTTCCAGAGATATGTAACATAGATTATTTATTTAATAATAAGTTTGTATAGTTTGCAAGCCCGCTTGTCAATTTGTATAGGGCACATAACAATAGAGGCCCATTTTTGAAACCGACAGCCGGAGAACCTGTGATCCAACAACTCGCTAAGTATGGAATGACCGCTTCATCCATGCTCTGTAAAACATGTGAAAATAAAACCAATTTGGCAATGCTATATCTTTTTTGTCCAAGAAAAGCCTTAGTTTTAAAGAAAAATAGTTCGACAATGCTAATTTTTTGGTGTTTTTCTCCACGAACCTATGTAACAGACCTTATTACTATTCTATTGTATAACTGGCATAATTAATTTCTGATATAGTCCACCACTCCGCCTGCCATTTTTTATATCGCAGAACTGTCGGTCCTATTTGTAGGCCATGGAACATAATATGCCCAACTTTTAACCCACCACCTCGAGAACCCACGATCCAAAAACTGGCTAAGTATGCAATGAGGGCTCCGTGCATGCTCTATAAAATCTCATCCCCATACTTTATAAAAGTACAAATTTTGTATGTATAAATCTAAATATATACTTTATACAAGTTGTTATTGGATAAATCCATAAGTGTGGACACAAACCGATCTCCCTAGATCCACCTGGATATAGAACAAAGCAAGACAGAACATGACTCTTTCCCTAAGTTTTGACCATTGAATTAAATAGGAGGCAAGAACTAGTAACATACCTTATTATCGCTTCCTATGGTCTTTGTTTCTCCCGCTTCGCTCAAGTGCTCTCGTGCAATCAAGATCAAGACAACACAAACCAACCAAAGTGAAGAAAGAAAAATATATTCAATGGTTAACCTATGTGTATGATCAAGGAATTACACAATAAAGTGAAAATAGATTTATGGGAAAGAATCATATTACTGTATCATATTAAATGTGAAAGAGAGATTACAACCATGGCCTTGATGTCGTAAGGTCCCTTCCAATTGTCCTTCGTTCCCCACACACTTCTTGCTCCAAGGATTCTGAAACCATAGATCTGATAGCTACTCACAATCTATCTTGACAAAGCAAATCTCAAAGCCACTCTAACCAAGCCAAAGCTAACAAGCTCAAGAACCAAAAAAGCTAACCCAATCTAACAATAGCTAACTTTCTCCATGAGAATTCCTCTCCTTTTATAAGTTGAAGAGGATGAGGTGAGGAGGTTAGGATGATCCCACTAAATCATGAAAGCGGGTAAGATCCAAACCATTCGGATGCCACCTCACCATAGAAGTTTCTCCTTCTAGAAGATTCGAGAAAACGCTCATTTTTCCCACATGCAGGCATTCTCGCACCCTAGCTATAGAGTAACCTGCGAACACCTCGCACCCTAGCTATAGTGAAACCTGCGAGAATGTGTCATTATCGCACTCTGCCTATATAGCAACCTGCGGACTTCCCTTTTTATAAGGTTTTTACATAGGAAAAAGAAACTTCTTTTCTCAGGAGAAGTTCTTCTCCCTTCTCTCTTCAAGAACTCAGGCCACTGACCCCTCTGAAGGCAACAGATAGGTTTACGTCATTAACGATCATAGGGATGATGAAAATAATGTGTAACACAAGTACATATTTTGTATGTATAAAAGTACATGTTTCATATGTATAAAACTATATATTTACTTTACTATGTTCTGCATGCAAACCACATCTACTTCAACTTTGTACCCATGTGTCTCTACTACCTCACATTTACTCCCATCCCAACCTGGAAGGGACCCCTCTACCATGCATCACTTGTTTGTCACATGGGTTCTAATATCCTTTCGTCAATTTACTGTACGATTATATAAAAAAAAAACATATCTAACATATATAAAATTATGTCAAAAAGACAGAAAGAAAAAATGAGTGGTTTAAAAAAAATCTGACCTATTTGGAGTACTTATTTATCACGTGGGTTCCAACAGCCTTTCATAAATTTACTGCAAACTTATATCTAAGTTAACCGACTTTGTAATAGGAGTAGGTTAACTCCACAACAATTTTCTTTCTCCAGATATACTTTTCAGGTAAAAATGACCCAGATGATCATAAAATTGATCAGAGTTTTGGATTGGCCCAAAAATTTAAAAACAATTCACCCAAAAAAAATTCAGAAGGAAAGATTTCTTTAGCCTACTCCAGGTTTAAAAAAATACAACCTATTCTCAACACTTATTTACCACATGGATTCCAACAACCTTTCGTCAATTTACCGCAAACTTATCTCTAAGTAAACCGACTTTGTAGTCTTCACAAGAAAAGATTTGTTGTACATTCACAATCCTGATTTTCCACATTGATGTTGCCATTTGAATGAATATAATGTTTAGAGTCATTGCCTATAGTTTGAAGTCAATAAAGAAATAAAATGAGTGGTTTTAAAAAAGTCCGACCTATTTGTTGCACTTATTTGTTATGTCGGTTCCAACACCCTTTGCAAACTTATCTCTAAGTGAACCAACATTGTAATCTTCATAAGAAAAGAGTTGTTGTCCATTCGCAATATTGAGTTGTCAAGTCAATGTTGCCATTTGAAAGTGATGATTGCATACAATGTTAAAGTTCCTATTATTGTTATCTCATACTGTTGAGTGTGATTTCAACAAGAGAGTTGCGACCAAGCCACATGTGGTATTTTATTTATTTTTATTTATGTGGTATTTGGAAGAATAGTGTATTTTAGTATCGTACTGTTTATCATCATCTAACCAATTGACAAAATGGAAAAGAAACACTACCAATAATTGAATAAAAGACACACTACCAATAATTGAATAAGCTTTTAACTTTTCATACATAACATCTATTTTTATTGTCCTTAGATATCACACTATTCACCATCCAATAGACAAGATGAAAATGACACTACCATGATTAAATAAGCTTTAAACTTTCTACACATCACATCTCTTTCTATAGTTGTCATACTTGATGATGAAACCTATCTTTGTATATAGTTGTCATACTTGATGATGATGAAAAAACGATGATGAAACCCATCTCTGTATATAGTTGTCGTACTTGATGAATCATGGCTTTCATTTTAACTATTCATTTCAACCCACATTGATATAGAATCTTCCACCTTTTATTTGTACATGGACTATTTGTCTTTAAAGGACCATATAACAAAACAATCAACTACATGTAACATAACATATTTTGAGCACAAGCATATGAAGTGTGTCCATGGACTATTTGTCTTAAAAGGACCAAATAACAAAACAATGGTCTAAGATCCCCCTAATCCAACCCATTTCCTTATCTAAGCGTAGACCTCTACTAAATTTTCAGTGACGAGAAAGATATCCAAACGTTTCTCTCTGACCCTTTTATTTCTCCAGGTGGAGCATAATTTTATGGGATTATTGTCAATCAATTTCATTCTCCTTAGAATATGGATGAAAAAATATGTCAAATTATTCGATCTATCTCTTGGTCCCCAAGATTCAACATCCTTGAGAGAAAATTTTATATCCGCTCCTAGCATAATATTTTCTCTTTCCAAGAAGGATTTATGGCCAACAGCTACCAAAACAAGGGACCTTTCCTCGTTAGGACCATATAAGTTTAATATTGTTACCTCTGAACCTATCTTTCCAGAGAAGACGTTTATTCCAAATACAAATTCAAAACTCCAAGAGCTTGTAACTTTGACTATTTTGGTATTCCATTATATGGTTAGGCCTCTCAAGTGGCCTTTGGCATCTGAGCCCACAAACTTCCATGTATTCAGCAGGGAGCAAAGTCGGGGGATGATCACAACTTCCTCACTCATAGTTTCATATAGCATCATTTTACTTCACCAACCTATGGAGGGAACTTATTTTGAGGGAGCTTTTCAAACCCCTACAATTAAAAGAGATAATTTTCATTAGGGAACACCTCCATGGGCATGCGATGATCTAAGTGCCCCAAAAATTGATTTTTGTTTTCCATATGCAATATAAGCTAAGGCTTTATTTTGGGCCTTGAACAAGTGTGACTTCCTTACCCTCCATTTTCCCCCTTGGATGGGGGTAGGATTTTTCTGAAGGATAGGCTCACAACCAGGGTCTAGAATGGATTTATTTTGTAGCTGATAGACTATTCTAACATCATTCGATTTTCAGGAAGAGTCCAAATAAGAGTCAGGGTCAAGGTAGGGGAAATATTGGTGGGAGGGAAGAGGAAGAAGGGAAGGAGAGAAAGGAAGAAGGGAGGTCTCATAAGGATGGAATAAAGGGGGAACGGGCAGAGGGGGGACCTGCGATCTCTTGAGATACCCTAACCAATCTTTACCCATAAGAGATAAATAATGTAAAATAGAATTTAAAGGAGGAGGGGGGGGCACTTAACATACCAAAATGAGATGTAAGGTCCTGTAAAAATTCCTTTGTCAATTGGGATGGATGGGAGTCTAGAGTCTCTTCTACAAAAAATATTTGTCCCTTCTCAGGTACTTGTTGAAGAGTCAGATCTACTTTAGAGTTTCCCTCTTGCTCCAGTCGGGGTACCTTTGGCCCTAAAACCACCAAACCAGGGGATCTAGAGGTGGGATCCTTTTTCCTTTACATCTAGTGGTGCCAACCACTTCTTAGAGGGAGGATAAAAATTCCTCGCATTAGGAGGTCAAAAAGTCAAGGTGCATTTACTGGCATTGTTCCCATGCTTGTGACATTGTCGAAACCTAAAAGGAATCCCTTCATAATCCAATCTTTGATGAAACCAAACATCCTCCTTTAGCAACACCAATTCTTCAGGCAATCTAGCACGAACATCCAAAGCTACCAGAATTTGGGCCATAGACATTTTACCTATTTCTTTGTAGGACACATCTACGTCACATGTGGGCCATATTAGGCCCTAATAGAATCTGTAGTGTACAAGGATTATAATGGATACGATTCATTATTAATATATAAAAATATAAAAAATATTAAGCAAACTCAATAAATAAAATAAACAAAAGTCCATGTGTAGAAGTTATAGGAAGCTTAGTCCCCATCCTTGATGTTATGATTATATCATGCAACCAACCATTTTATAAAACTAATTTCGAATAAAGTAATACATTTACATTAGTTCCATTGAAAATACAAAAACACAATTACCCAATCATTTTTTTACGTCCCAAGCGAACATCTAAAGGTAGACCCAATGCAAGGTGTTTTGGCGAGCTGTTGGTGGTCTATGAAAGTTATAGTTTATTAACAACTCGTCACGAGGAGACAAACTATGTATTGCATGCACAACAACAAATTTTGATGCCTTCCTTTTAATAAATAACTCTTTGTCATTGGAGTGTTCTTCAAAGGAACAATTTGCACTAAATAATGAGGCCTTGCAACTATTTATGAACCATGCAATGTTCCCATGAGTTCATGGATGATCATCGATATATAATAGGTTTTTCATGTTAAATTTTTTAGAAGCATAATCATTCATGCACATACTATTCATGGAAATGTTATGTTTGTATTTGACAATATTCAAGTAATCAGACCAACTATAAAGAGGACCACAAAATGGCATAAGTGCCACTAATTGTTTGGGAGGAACAAATACATGAGAAAGGATAAACAACCTAATATTTGCAACATCTATTTTATACTTGGAAATCATATAACTATTACTAGAAAAAAAAAATTGGTTCCAACATCGGGTATAGGCATGGACTATGGCCAAGCACCATAAAAATCTTGGTTGTAATCGGTTTGTTATTTACTTTGTAGATGGATATAAAGAGGGAATTCATCGCTACCTTCCAACAATTGAACAAATGTTGGTATCTACTTGGACATTTTTTCTCTTAGCTCATACAACATTTTTTATCTTCTAGTAGTGATGATTTGGGTAGTATTGATATTATACTTTGTCTCACTATAAGAACTCTCCGTTGACTCAACATAAGAAGACAGGTTGGCCAATTCATGAGGAAATGTAGATGATATGGCTTCCAAATTTTCAAAAAAGGAGAATATGGAAGTTTCCTTTGAGTCTTTTCTATAACACATGTTGGATTATTGATCATAGTGGGAGGTATCAGACCATCAACTTTGGGTATTCAATCATTAATATAATGATACAACATGACACCTCGAGGGTTCTTCTTCAACCGTTTACATTTTGAACAACCACATGCCACTGGTGTGTCATAAAAGAGATCCAATTCATGGTGTAATATCGTTGACCTAGGATGTAGGTTACTAGAATATGACATGTTACAATTGGCATGGTAAAGTAACTATCCATTTTCATCAAACATTTTATTGCATTTACAAGTTTATTAAAAAAATGGATGTATATGAAAAATTAGAAAGTGAATTGGTGGTTTCAAAACCATGGGTTTGGAATCCCATGGAAGTTTCCCATGTATTTTCCCATGGTATTTGGAAAAGTGAAATAAAAACAGTAATTAATTATTTAATTAATGGATATCATGTTTTTTTTAATTAACATATCCCTTCATGAAGGGTTATGATAAAGTATAAAAGGATAAAGTTTTAGAGAAAGAGTGTGGATGAAAAATTTAATAATATTTGAAGAAATGGATGAGAAAAGATTGGATATTATTCCAAAAGGGGAGAGTTGTGAAATCAGTTTTAGGTCAGTTTGGTATTTTTGTTAAAACTTATTTTATGGGACATTTCAGACCGTGAAATTTTACAGAGATGGAGTTGACATATCTAGATACATGTGGTTAACATTTCAGATGTTGGTTCACTATACTTTATGAGATATGCATGGTGGAATTTAGGGTTCCTGAATGCTCCTGAGATCAATTTCAAATAGGACAATTTGCATTTTCGCTATAAATTATTTTCTGGGACCTTTCAGACCATAAAGTTTTGAAGAGACGGAGGTAAGAGATTTTGGTACATTTGGTTAAAATTTTAGATGTTCATTGGATATAATTTCTAAGATATTCCCTATCGAGGTTAGGGTTCCTGAATGCTCCTTAAATCAATTTCAAACATGTCAGTTTGGAATTTTTTCTATAACTTATTTTCTGGATTTTTTCAGACTATGAAATTTTGATATGGAGGCACTCTCTCTAGGTACATATGGTTAAAATTTCAGATGTTGGTTCTCTATAATTTCTAATATATGCTTTGTGGAATTTAGGGTTTCTAAATAGTTCTAAAATTAGTTTTCAATATGTTAGTTTTTCATTTTTTCTATAACTTATTTTTGGGACTTCTCAAACTAGGAAATTTTTAGGGGTCTGAGGAGACACATAGAAGCACCTCATGTAAGCCTTTTAGAATTTTGTTTTCTATATCTTATGAGATATACCTTATGTAATTTAGGGTTTATAAATGGTATTGTAATGAGTTTCAAACATGTCAGACTAACATTTTCTCTATAACTTATTTTCTTATACTTTTCATACTGTGAAATTTCTAGGGATCATAGGAGACATACCAAAGTACCTCATCTAATAATTTCTGAATCAGATTGGAAAAATTGGACACGTGGAACTCTATACAAGTTCTTTCTTGGGAAGAGGCCAAAAACAACAAGATTTGGGAAATTTACCATAAATTTCATTTGGAAATTAAAATTTTGGTCATACCTAGTGAAGGCAGAAGTAACAAGGAGACTCGGTGAAGGTAATGTGAATTTTATCATCTTTTGAAGAAGTTATATGTATTAAAGAATAAATTGTAACTTGAAGGTTAGTGTCATTCAAACAAAGACATTGTTGTCTCTTTATAAGTTAATTCTTAGTGATGGGGATGAGTGATATTAATGGATCCGGGGAGGCCTAAGGACAACGTAGAATTCTCAAAAGTTCACTAGGAAGCTTAAAATGGCCTCAGCAGGTGGAGAAAAGAAAAAAAAATTGAACTCCTCAAAACCCAGAAAAATTGGCATCATAGCGAAGAGCGCACCACAAGATTTCCAACGGCATAAATGGTTCATCAAACAGAGTTACAGATCGAAAGATATTCACTGTCAAAGTTTTGGTCAACCTAGCCCAATCAACATGGATGAGTCAACATATGTATTTTTGACGTCAACATCAGTATGGATGACATCAGCATCTATACAGGGTACATGGAATAGTCAGAGATCGACACGTGTCATGATGACATCAACATGATGATGTGGTAGCACTAGAAGCTGCCACGTGTCACCCATTTTTGACATTTTCTGGTCGATGGAAAAGTGCCACATGGCAATCCATATAACCATGTGGTAGGTCCTACAAGACATGGTAGACACGTGGAATCCATACAAACACCTAGCAAGTGACATGGAAAGCTAACCAGATAGGAGGTGATGTGGTAGTGATTGTGTAAGCAGATGACCTGGGCCAATGAATGGATACCATGTGGCCCAGTCATGGGTTGCCACATGGTAGTGGTAAAATTCCCAATGAGGGATTGTAACAAAATTTGAAAAATTAAAAAAAATTCGGTCCACCAAATTTGGTGGATGTTCCACCAAATCTGGTGCCTGACCTCCGTTATATCCATCTCAAAAAATCAAAACGATTGAAGCTCTAGAAGAATATCCAAACTTGGTGGTGGTTAGCCTACCATATATATATTGTTGTAACTATAAGCCAAAATGGGGAGTCTCACAGGATCGACCCCGGGACCTCCCCAACCAATTCCTTAACATAGCCTCCACCAACCGTTGGGTCAAATGGTCAGGTTGGATAGTTTGCCTGCATTTTAATTTAAAAAAAAAATGTTGCCAATGCAAGGGAGGAGGTCACTCAATGATATGGTCAGGCACGTTTTATGAGGAAAGTATAGAGAATTAATTGTAGGTTGCAGGCATGGAAACTGAGACGAGATATCTCATGGGCCTGGAAGTGCCAGAGTTAGATTGAGGCATGGAGACAATCATTTTTGAGTAATTTGATGCCACAAATTCAATGGTGTTGTCTATTTTCTGATCTGAGAAAACTTCTACAGCTTAGTTCCAAAATCAAGTATAATTATGTATTTTTCCAAATTCTTTTGTTGAGTTAATAAAAATACCTACCCATTTGAGAGCAGGACCGGGAGACGTAGTCCATCAGGGAAGAACTCTGTTACCAATTTTTTTGTGTTCAAATTTGATGCTTATGTCTCGTTATTATTGAGATTTTCCTTCTTTATAGTGCACTTCAATTTATGCTCATTTAATGCAATTCTTTAATAAGTCACATCGATGAAAAGATCTCGGATCATGTTGGTATCAGAGCAGTCATATTTGACTTGAATTGTTGAGTGTGAATGCTTACTAGGGACAAATATAAACAGGGTGAAGGAACACTTAAGAATTTCAACCCAAAGATTGGTCGTGCATCCCGAAGGAAGAAAATGGATGAAGAGGAAAAGCATGATGAATAGGAGAAAAACTTCCATATGGTCTTCTATCGCATGTCAGAAATGGTCGAGCGAATGTATGGAGACTACGAGAAGAGGATGAAGAAGAAAGGGAATAAAAAGGAAGTACAAGCAGATGAAAATGATTTTTTGAATCAAAGGGATGGAGGGGAACCCCTTGAGCCTCCATCTTCACCATCGTGTTCTATCTCTTCTTCCTCTCATCATTCTGATCATTCTAATGCTAGTCATAAAGCCTATTTTAAGAAACCATTATTAAATCTTAATGTAAAGTTTTCTTTACCTATGTTTAAAGATTAATCTTGGAAAGCTAGATAATTGGATATGACAGGTTGAAGTATATTGTCATGTACAACAAATTGATGAATAGGAAGTAAATGTGAAATTGGCCTCTCTTCGGTTGGAAGGCACTGCTCATGTATGGTGGGAGAGAAAGCTTTAGGACATAAGTAAGTGTGGTAATCTTCTTTCCTCATGGTTGGAATTTAAATCAACAATAAGGAATCAAATTTATCCATTGGGTTATTTACATAAATCAATGATGGAATGGCAAACTTTAAGACAAAGTAAAGGTCAAACAATACAAAGTTTCATGGAAGAATTTAGGAAGAAATCACTTGCACTAAACATTCCTTTATATTCTTATGAAACTTTAATGAAGTGTATTGGTGCACTTCACAGTTATATTCGTCATACTCTATTGTTCTTTAACCCCACTAGTATTGATGAAGTTTGCGTGCAAGCCACTCACCTTGAAAATAAAGAAAAAAATGTTCAAGACGATCCCACAAAGAAGCCCTCTAAGTTCTCACATAATTAGTTTAAAGGAAATTTTAAAAAGAGTGACAAAAATATTTCCACTACAAAGAAGGGAGAAGGAAATCCATCTTGCACTCATTTCAAGAAACATGGGCACGACGATAATTACTATTGGAAACTACATCCAAAGAAGAAACCAAAGAAATTTGGTGGAAAGGGGAAGACAAAGAACGTTTCTACAATGAAAAACGATCTTGGTTCCTCTTCAAGAGATGAGGTAAACATCACATCGGTTGGAGTAGAAGGTAAATATTCCCTTCATGCTAGTTCAATTTCCACTAATGAATCTCATGATGATGAAAGAAAGAGGAATGAAATATTTCATAGAAGGGTTGTATCTAAGCATGTTAATATTGATACTTTGTTTGATCTGGGTTCCCGAGTTAACTTAATATCTAAGACACCTGTCAAAAAAATGGGTCTTGAAACAAAACCACATCCAAATACTTATCCTCTTAGTTGGGTATGCGACAAAGCAAAACTTAATGTCACCAAGTAGTGTAGGGTTAGATTTGCTATTGCTTGAAAATTGGTTTACGAAGTTGATTTGGATGTTGTTTCACTTGATATATGTGGCATAGTGTTGGGGAGTCCATATATTTATGATAGAAAAGTAGTCTTCTTTCGTCATGAGAAAAATATCACCTTACTAAAGGAGGAGTGAAATATATTTTTATATCCCACAACATGAAGATTAATACAACACTTGTTAGTGCAAGACAAATGAAAAAACTCATAAACACTAATAAGAGATATGTACTCATGGTTGTAAGAGAAAAATATGTTGGAATATCCAATGCCTTCCAAGGATGTGATCCTTCCCATAAGAAAGAATTAATTGATATTGTATCTAATTATGATGAGGTCTTTCAGGAACCAGATGGATTACCTCCTAAGAGGGAAATCCAACATGAAATACACCTTCAACAGGATTCTCCCCTTCCTAATGTGGGCATGTACAGAATGTTGATTGTAGAGATGACAAAAATCAAGAAACAAGTACAAGACTTGTTCGAACAAAGGGTCATCAGACCTAGCCATCTCCTTGTGGTTCTCTGATTGTGATGGTTCCAAAGAAGGATGGCACATGGAGAATGTGCGTCAATTATCTAGCCTTAAACAAAATCACGGTGAAAAATTGATACCCTCTTCCTCATATATATTATTTACTTGATCAATTAAAGAATGTTGTTTATTTCACTAAGTTGGATTTGTGTAGTGGTTACCATCAGATAAGGGTTGTAGATCATGATGCATGGAAAACTTCCTTTAAAAGAAAATAGGGTTTATTTGAGTAGTTAGTTATGTTGTTTGGGCTTTGTAATGCCCCAACAACCTTCATGCGTGTAATGAATGATGTATTCAGGCCATTCTTAGATGAATTTACAATTGTGTATTTATATGACATTCTTATATTTAGTGGGAGATGGGATGAACATGTATGACATGTAAAGCAAGTATTGGATACTTCGTGAAGGGATAAGTTGTATCTAAAATTGTCCAAATTTGAGATTGGAAAGACTACACTGGTGTACTTAGGTCATATTGTAGGAGGAGCACAACTAAAAATTGATCCTTCCTAAATTGATGTAATTGTAAATTGGCTTGAGCCCAAAAATGTAACCGAAGTACGAAGCTTCTTGGGTGCAGTTCAGTACTAGAGTAGATTCATCAAAAACTCATCATCTATTGCAACTCCTTTGCATGCATTGACCAGTGTGAAGAACACTTTTCAGTGGGGAGGAAAGCAACAAGAGGACTTCAACACTTTGAAGGAAAATATCAGTACAACACCAGTATTAGCATTGTCAAATCTTCAACAACAATTTGATATCGAAACAGATGTCAACGGTTACGCCATGGGTTCAATATTGATGGAGTATCATAAGCCTATATGTTACCACTCTGAAAATTTTAACCAAGTTGTTCTTAACTATCCTACATATGATAAAGAGTTGTATGCTTTAGTTCAAAGTGTGAAGATATGGAAGCATTACTTGTTAGGGAAATAAACAATCATACATACAGACCACCAACCCTTATAGTATTTCCAAGCACAAACCAAGTTGCTTCAATATTGACATTACAGGTGGATGGGTTTTCTTCAACAGTTCCATTTGGTAATCAGGTATAAATAGGGTACAGGTAACAAAGTAACTGATATGATTTTTAGACCTCCTATTGTTTCTTCTATTGTTTTGAAGAATGCTTCTTTATCTCATGATATTTATGTTGAACAATATGTTGTTGATGAATATTTAAGGATGTATTTGAGAATATAACCCATGGTGCACATGTGGAGAACTATTTTTTGCAGGAGAACTTACTCTACCATATTGGAAATCTATGTATTCCTAAAAGTGAACAAGTCTATGTAATACGAGAATCTCACACTTCTCTTGTGTCTGGGCATTTTGGGTAGGAAAAACCATGGCTCATCTGAAAAGGTTTTGTTACTGGCCTCAGATGAAAGAAATTGTAACCAAGTATGTAAAGGGGTGTGTGATGTGCTCTACTTGTAATCCCACTAATATAAAATTTTGGTTGTACTCACAACTTCCTATTCTGTCTCATCCATGGGAAAGTATTTCCATGGACTTTGTAGGGGGTTTACCTATGTCAAAAAGGGGTCATGAATACTTGTATGTAGTAGTGGGTAGGTTTATCAAGATGTGTATCTTGATGCCATGTAAAAAGAAGTTCACTGCTGAGCAGACTGCTAATCTCTTCTTTCAATATGTTTGGGTCCACTTTGGGTTTTCCATGTCCATTATCTCAGATTGAGATACTCGATTCCTTGGAGATTTTTGGAAAAGTTTGTGGAGAATGATGGACACCAAGTTGAAGAGGAGTATGAATTTTAATCCACATAACAACGGTCAGACAAATTTTGTTAACCGAACAATGGTACATTTTCTTTGAGGATACTGTAGTAAACATCCCAAGTTGTGGGATGACCAGATACCCTATATTCAACATGCTTACAATCGAGCCTTACATTCCTCCACTTAGTGTTCTCCATTTGAGACATGTTTTGGATACTTTCCTAAGGTCCCTTTGGACATGATGTATGTGAAAGATGTTGATTCAAATGAATAAATAAATGAAGACGAGGCCCACAAGTTCATTCAAAGGATCCAGCAAGTGCAGCAAGTAGTCATGGAACAATTGGAGAAAAGTCAAACACAATATAAGGCTTGACATGACAAGCACAGGGTTGATCATCAGTTCCAGGTTGGAGACCAAGTATGGCTTCACATTAGCAAGAAGAGGTTGAAGGGTGAAGGTAAGAACGTCAAGCCTATCCAATATGGACCCTTCACTATTTTGGAGAAAAGCGGAACCAACGCTTTTTGTCTAGATATTCCACCTTATATACAGATTTACTCAGTTGTAAACATGGAAAACTTGAAACGTTTTTAGCCTGTCATGATCATGGATCAAGGTGAGGAAGTTTCACTTCCCTTGGTTGATGAGTTTTCACCTGAGTACTGAGATCAGTTAAAGGAAAATATCATCCTGGATAGAAGGACGAGGACTTCACAAAGGGGTGATGTTGATTATCTTTGAGTGGGATTAAAGGACACACATCCAAGCAAGGCAAAGTGGATTAAGAAAGGCAAAGTGAGGGGACTCTTCCATCACTTACATGTTGATTGATAAAATCTTTTGGTGGTCCAAAAAGCTCTCATTGGGAAGGCGTGATCTGAAGGGATACATGGAGGCCTAAGGATAAGTCAGAATTATTAGAAGTTCACCAGGAAGATCAGAATGGCCTTAGCAGGTGGGGAAAAGGAAAAAATTAAAAGTCCTCAAAACTCAAAAAAATTGGCATCATCGGGAAGAGCGCGTTGCAAGATTTCCAACGACGTAAACGGTTCTTCAAACATAGTTACGAAAAAAAAGATATTCATGGTCAAAGTTTTGGTCAACCTAACCTAGTCAGCAGGGATGAGTCAACATTCACACTGTTCATGTCATCATTAGTACAGATTATGTCAGCATCCATACATTGTACGTGGTACAGTCAAATATCGACATGTGTCATGATGACATCAACATGATGATGTGGAAGCACCAGAAGTTGCCACGTGTCACCCATTTTTTCCATTTTCCGATCAGTGTAAAAGTGCCACATGGCAGTTCAAATAGCCATGTGGTAGGATGTATAGGACATGGCAGTCCATATAGCCATGTGGCAAGACGTATAGGACATGGCAGACACATGGCATCCATACAACCACCTAGCAGGCGATGTGGCAAGATGACCAGGTAGGAGTTGATGTGGAAGTGACTGTGTAAAAAGATGACGTGGGCCAATGAATGGTCGCCACATGGACCATTTATGGGCTTCCACGTGGCAACGAGAAAATTCCCAATGAGGGCCCGTAAAAAAATTTGAAAAATAAAAAAAAAAGTCGGTCCACCAAATATGGTGGCCGACCTCCGTTTTATCCGGCTCAACAAATCAAAATGGTGGAATCTCTAGCGGAATATCCAAACTTGGTGGTGGTTATTCCACCATATATATATTGTTCTAACTATAAGCCAAAAGGGGGAGGCCTGCGGGTTCGACCCTGGGACCTCCCCAACCAACGCCTTAACATAGCCTCAACCAACTGTTGGGCCAAACAGTTGGGTTGGATAGTCCTCCCCCCTTTTAATTTAAAAATTCATATTGACAATGCATGGGAGGAGGGCACTCAATTTTATGACCATGCACATTTTATGAGGAAAGTGAAAATAATTAATTGCAAGTTGTAGGCACATAAACTGAGATAAGATTGAAAGTACCAGAGTCATATTGAGGCATGGAGATAGTCGTTTTTGGGTAATTCGACGACACAAATTCAATGGTGCTTTTTGTTTTCTGATCTGAGAAAAACTTCTGCAACTTAATTCCAGAATGAGGTATACTTGTGTATTTTGCCAAATTCTTTTGTTGAGCTAATAAAAAGGCCTACCCATTTGAGATAAGGACCCGAAAACATAGTCCATCAAGGATGAACTCTGTTATCAAGTTTTTTTGTGTTCAGATTTGATGTTTATGTCTCTTTATTATTGATTTTTTTCCTTCTTTATGGTGCACTTCAATTTATGCTCATTTAATACAATTCTTTAATAAGTCACATCAATGAAAAGATCCTGGATCAATTGGTGTCTAAGAAGATATGTAAGAGTAGGTTGGTTATTACAATGGTTTGTACCAGTGGGGATTTGTGTCTCTAGTAGATTGGTTTCTACGAATATCTATAGGAGTAGGTTGGTTCCTAATAGGGTTTGTACCAATGGGGTTTGGTGTCTCGAGAAGATTGGTGTCTATGAAAATATATAAGAGTAGGTTGGTGGCTATGAGGTTTTGTACCAATGAGGATTGGTGTCTCCAGTAGGTTGGTTCCTACAAAGAATTATAAAGAGAAATTTGTGGTTTTCTCCCAAAAGAGTTTCCATGTAAATCACATGTTCCATGTTTCGTAGTTAATATATCTCATATTTGATTGTTTTCTTATGGTTGATGAATATTTAAAAAATCAAAAAAATTGTCTTAAACTAATTCACCCCCCCTTTACAGTATAAGTGTGTGCTCAACACCCTAGTCTAATCATAGTTCGAAAATCATAGTTCCTTCCTAGTTCGCTAGTCAAACATATTAGTTAAGAAAGTTTCTTGGAACCCAGACTAATAAGAACTCTAAACTAAGGAACAAGGAAACAAACTTGGTCATGTTTCATTTTTCCAATAGAAATGAGAACAACCTTTTGACTAACAAATGTTGGTCAAAGTTCCTACTGGTTAAAAATGATTAGGAAGCTATGAAGGGACTATGAAATATGACCAATACATTTGAGGGGAACTCTAAATAACGTGACCAACATCAAAATATGAACTCTTATCGAGTCTAAAGGAACAAGAGGATATGATAGTTGGTCATATTTCCTTTGTTGGATTTAATAGTCAGTGACAGTTCCTATGTATTGTCAATGATAATTCCTTCATAAAAGTTCTTATCGATCAATTCCAACAAAGTTACCAACTTAATGAGAACTGTGACCTCAAAACAAGAACTCTGGCCCCAAAAACCCATATTTTTGCATAAAAAACATCAAAATCAACCCCCAAATCAAAAAGTGGTGCTACCGGTAGCACCATTTTTTAAAATGGGGTCAAAATTACAACATTTTTCAAACATGGCCTTCAAAACATAGATAGTAGCTTAGAAAAACCTTAAAATCAACACCTAAAAACAAAAGAGATGTTTTTTTTTTTTTCAAAACATTAAATTTTGAGGTCATTTGAAATCGTATTTTTATCACTTGGTACCATTAAAATCAAAACCTCAAAATCAACCATCAAATTGAAAAGTACTGCTACTGGCAACACCCATTCTAAAATTGAGGTATTAAAATGACACATTTTTATAATGTGGTAAAACAACTCATCGTTAATGTAAACAAAATCATAAAAACAACCCTTAAATGTTACTTTTTAAATGTTATCGTCATGCAAAGAACAAGGTAATACATAATGCCATGAAAATATCACAATATGCTTTAAAAATTCAACGTCACTTTTTAAATAGTTTCTTAAAAGTATTGTTATATTGACCATATTCAAAACATATGAGCTAATAAATTTTATTATATTATCCATATTAAAAAAACATATCATTCATAAAACATAACGAAAGATTCATAACTTCATGTAAGATCATATCTAAGTTCAATGCTCTTTCTTAGTTACCATACAAACATCATTTGGATAAAAAAATCTTAAAATGTTCAATACACTTATTCAAATTGACTCATGGTTTCTGAAATACCATCAGAGTCTACATTGTCTTCAGATGAATGTCTTGATGAAGATGTAGCTGATCCATACTCTTCCTTATTTTCGATGAATGTACCATCTGAGTCTACATGCATGCCCAACATTTTAGATGTCAAATGCCTTTTAGATCTACGACTAGGTTCAACAGACTCCCATCTTGCATTAATTTCTTGTGGCATCAACCTCTTGATAATCTCTGTTGTCTTGGAGAGAAGAGTTCCAGTCTTTGTCTAATTGAAGTCATAAACAAGTATGTCAACATCGTCTAATTTTAAGAGATCAGTGCGACGACGAGTTGTATTTTGACCCTTTCTTTTTCTCTTTCTATTGACATGTTTCTCAAGCACCATATTTGGCTTGTACACACCATTGAATAGGTGTGTACTTGTTGCATACCAATGTACTTCAATTGCAACAACATCAACATTTTCTTTCTCAATCTTTATAACATTTCCTATCCACAATGGATAACCATGTGGATCCTTAGTCGCTAAAACTACATTCATGCTACCCTCATTAATATCTTGTACTAAACCCCTATAAAGGTCTTCCATGGCTTCACATTGTGCATGTGACCTTCATGAACCAATATACATTTCTCTTTCCTCTTCTTGTGTAATCTCAATAACACCTTGAGATTCTTGAACTTCAACAATGTTTGTTTCTTCGGATTCGTTTGGCATATTTTTTGGCCAATGAAATGGAGTCCTCAACATTGTATCTTCATTTGTTGATCTTGAAATGATGTCACTTTAACTATTGAAAAAATACTCCCACCAAACAGAATCAACAACATCAAAATACTCATATGTATCCTTAATGGACTTTTTAAGTTCTTCCAGGCATTCTGAATAATCAACGTCTCTATTACACCTTCGTGCATTATGGATTTCAACAACTGATTGTAAAAATAATACTTTTGATGAAAAAATTGGACAATCTGGAATGAACTTCAAAAATGATAAACCTGATGAAGGCCCCAATTCTGTAGTACTTGAATACTGCTTTCCCCATATAAGTGTTTTCCCATCAATTGTTTTTGAAACAAAATTGATGTTGGAAGATAATGTCATTAAGTTGCTCAATACATTTTTCTTCGAGATGTGATCCCTGAATAAGTCTTCACATGTCAATAGTTTCTTCTAATATATGAAAAATAGGCTTTGGAATGTATTCTTTCTTGATACATTCAATCAATGATGGTAGACTTCCAACATTTTTCCTCCTCAATGTTACGGAAAAACGACTAAACATTTGATCAATATGATCCTCAGTGTGTCCAACAAGAAGGAAACCAACTTTCACCTTTTGAAAGATTCTCATTTCAACAAGCATACTTAGATTTCCAAACACAATTTGATCTTTATTTTCACGACTAGTGTTGTCTAACTATAGATAGAGAACTTGAGGAAGATTTCTAGACCAATGAGTGAGCACATGATGAATTATGGTGATGCTCATATTTGCATCATTGTGAATATTTGGAGTTGTGAAGTAAACTCTTGGACACATTTTTCCATTGAAAACCATACAACCAACCAAGTGAAACTGAATGAAATTCTCTTCCTGTAAATTTTTGGGTGTACGGACAAAATGTGGTAGAA
>ML780135.1:248740-263847 GCA_009831015.1 Picea engelmannii | reverse complement strand
TAATAAAATAAAATCTTATCTCCATTACAACTTTGGTAATATTTGATTGATACACAGACCATTAAACACAGAGAGAAAAAATATATAATAAATATCACACCATTTATTGTTTGCTATAAAAACAAATAAACACATAAAAATATCTTTTAACTTTTATTTTTATTAAACTATTTATATGGAAAACATCCTTATCTTATGACTTGACTAACTCACCTAATCTCCATCTTTGGACATACCCTGACCACGGTGTGACATAGTGTAACATAATTTGTAGTTATAAAGGCACATGCTCAATGGCGGTTGTCATGACCAAATTTCTTATTTCGTTTCTGTCAACGTTGAAGCTGTATCAATTTTTATAGAGGTGATACAAATCTCTCAGAATGTCAAAAGCATGTTTCTTGGAAGTGATCGGAACACTGATGTGGGGTTTCAGAAGCTCCCAATTTAGTTCTTTGAGTAATCTATATGTCACTAAGATACCAAGAAAAGGTATTGGCATTACCACTTCTTAGCTTGGAATATGAAGTGCTTCCCAATGACATGTACCTTGTTGCGCGACATCGTCCTACTATGTCACAGAAATACGAGTAGAGAGGCTCTTTCTATCCAATTAACACTATCAAGATCATGAGCCAAGAGTAATGGAACTTTGTTCCCAAGTCCTGCACATCCTTGCAGTCGTCTAGGAATAGATTCAGTAAATATGGGGCCTAACTATGTTGTTGTTGCTACAACTCCTGCAGGGACCTCCTCCTTGCGATATTTGCGAAGTAGTTTGCATGAAATCAATTTTGTGGCCATCCTGGTGGCTGTGTCATTGATCCATTTTATAATAATACTGCCCGAGCCCCTTTCTATCCCATATGTCTTCTTCATCTCTTCTGCGAGGGCCTTTTACTTGGTTTTGTCATCCATGTAATGTGTGGGATTCTCGCTATTTGATGGCAGTCATGTGATGAATTAAATGAGCTCCACATCGATCAAAATTTGTTCTTCCAACCATAAAAATCCTCCATGGAGGACCGCAAGCAACTTCTTGATGCATTTGTTCACATATTTCCCACTACTGAAGTGGGGGATATCCAAAAAATTCATAATCTCTGTGTTTTCCAAGTTTGTCACTCATTGCTTTGGCTGCAACATTGGATCTCCTAATGGCCCTATGCCCAGGCTCTCCATATACACCTGCTGCGCAAATTATGGGAGTTTGCTAGTGTTATACACATCGTGGTCTGTGTATCTTAGCCTTTCGATGCAACCCTGCAGAATTAGTGTGGCATGCACCCCCTCTGGAATGCGCGGTAAGATGATAGATGTGTCGGGTTGTTTACATGGGGATTGTGCGATGGGTTGTTTCCCCTTTCCTTCTACTGGCGCGTTGGATGTACCAACCTCTGGTTCTCTTTCTTCCCAACCCAACTATGGGTGCCCTGTGATATTCTCAAGCTGTACTTCCTCCTATTGCACAAACCCCACCATAGCTTGTGGCCTTAGCTCATCAGTCTTTTTCCTTTCGTTGTCACCGCCATTTGTTCTGTGGGATTCTTCGGCCCTAAAAGGTTGTTGTGAGTTTCATGTGGCTAATGGATCCTGACCCTACACATTGTCACACTAATCAATATATGTAATATTCAATATATAAAATAGCATGCAGAATAGAAACAATTAGCTAGAAATGGTAGATAAACAAAAATATAACCAGAAAAACACCACAATAATACCAAAATAATACCAAAATAATACCAAAAAGAGCTCTTTGATTACTAAGAGCGATGTTCACTTGCCTCTTCGAGGGGGAAACCTCTTGTATAGTAGATCTCTATTACAATAATATCCAAGACAAAACTTCTCATACCCTCGACTCTTATTTATACTAAATATGTCTATCAAAAGAACAATCTAGAGGAAGATCCTTCTAGAAGCGAAAGATTCTATTAGGTCTTCTTACATTTGACTTATTCTTCCTTATTTCTAGGCCTTATTAATATTGACCTTTATTACATGGAAATATATTATTCTACCTATGTGAGGGGTCAGGTCCCTAACATGTCCTCCCCCTTAAAAACAACCTTGTCCTCAAGGCTTGAGATAAGGAAATTGTTGCAGAATGGTAGTTGGTTCCCAAGTGGCATATGCTAGAGTTGTATATTTCCACTATACTAACAGGTCCTTGATGGTTCGTTGACACAGACGACTCTCACGTTGCTCCAAAACTGCTTGTGGCGGTAGCTAAATGGAGCCTTGTTCGTCCAACTTGACAAGGTTGGTTTGAATTTAGCACTTAGTTCCAATCACCTTCTTTAAGCAGAAAACATGAAAAACAAGATTAAGATTAGAATGATTGGGAAAAGATAACTGATAAGCCACTTGTCCCATACACTTGAGAATGGTACAAGGTCCATAAACTTTGGGCGCCAGGTTTTGAGAATGGTCAATCTTGAGGGAATTTTTCTTTTAAGGTTGCAGTCGAAGAAACACCTAATCTCATACAAATTTATGTTCAAAGGGAACTTGATATTCCTTTTGCTTCATGAGATTATGGGTCATGAACAAATTATCTTTAATGGTATAGATAATATCTTCTCAAACTATAAGCATTTGGTCAACCACCCGGACCTTAGAGACACCTAAAACGTATGAGAGAACTGAAGGTGGATTTTGTCCATATACCACTTCAAAAGGAGTCATGCGGGTAGTTGTATGGTAAGCAATGTTGTACCAGCATTCAACTAGTGGTAACCATTGAGCCCACTACTTTTTCCTTTCCAATGAAAAACACCTCAAATATGTTTCCAAACACTTGTTGAAAACTTCAGTTTGACCATCAGTCTGGGGATGATAAGTTGTGCTAAGATGAAATTGGGTTCCTTGTAGCTTGAACAATTCTTGCCAAAAATTGCTGGTGAAAGTTGGGTCGCAATCAGAAACAATAGAATGAAGCATGCCATGAATCTTGAAGACCTGATCCATGAAACTTTCTGCCACAATGGAGGTTGTAAATGGTTTTGAAGAGCACAAAAATGAGCATACTTGGAAAGACTATCAACTATCACCATGATGAATGATTTATTTCCCAATTTAGGTAATCCTATAATAAAATCCATAGAGATATCCCGCCAAATAGCAGGTGGAATCGGAAGCAGTTTTAGTGTGCTAGGATATTTGACTGTTTCACCCTTGTTCCATTGACAAACATCACATTCAGCCACAAAATTGCAAACGTCATGTTTCATACCATCCTAGAAAAAAGAATGTTTCACCCGGTCATGGGTTTTGGTAAACCTGGAGTGCCCAACAATGGGTGTAGCATGAATCTCAGAAAGTACCATGGATTTAATTTTTGACTATTTACTTAAATAGAAATGGCCTTTTTATTGAATCTCATCATGGAGCCAAGAGTATCATGGGGAGACTGGAGAATTGGCCTGCAATTGTTGTATCAGATGCGAACTTTTGGGATCGTGTAGCCATTCCTGGTGAACAACTTGGAGCCACTCTGGTACAATGAAGGAGAGAGAAAAAGGGACCCTTCATATTCATATTTTTTGTAAAGTTCATCAGCAACCACATTATCTTTGTCTTTCTTATAAATGATCTCATAATCATATCCAAAGAGATTAGTCACCCATTTTTTATTTCTCTGGAGAGGAAAGGCATTGCTCCAGACAATACTTGAGGCTTTGATGATATGTCTTAATTTGGAAGCATTTCCCTAATAGATAAGGGCCCCAAAGATCCATGGCATGTAGAATAGACAACATTTCCTTTTCATATATTTATTTTCCCAAATGTCGCTCTAGTAGTTGTTTACTGGTAAAAGCCAAAGGTCAACCTTCTTGCATAAGGACTGTGCCAATTCCTTTCTCGAAAGCATCACCTTCCAGGACAAAGGTCTTTGTGAAATCAAGAAGGACCAGGACTGGAGTGGTGCACATGGCCATATTCAAGTTTTGAAAAGATTGAGTAGTTGCTAGAGTCCAAGTGAAAGAATTATTTTTAAGGAGAGCAGTGAGAGGTGTTGCAATCTTTCCATAATTATTAACAAGATTGCAATAATAACCCGTTAAACCCAGAAATCCACACAAGATTGTGAGAGTCTTTGGGTGAGGCCAATCTTTCATAGCTTCAATATTTTTAGGATCCACCCTGAAACCAACCTTGCCAACAAGATGACCCAAGTACTCCACTTTCGAGGTGCCAAAAGAAAATTTAGATTGTTTGAGGAAAAGTTGGTGCTGAGAGAGCATATGGAGAACTCAATCCACACTATAGATGAGGATATCATCAAAGAAAACTAAGACAAAATGACAGAGAAAAGGATGGAAGACATTATTCATGAGGCTTTGGAAAGTGGAGGGAGAATTACACAAGCCAACGGGCATGACCAAAAACTCATAGTGGCCCTCATGAGTTCAAAATGCAGTATTAGGAATTTTTTTCTCATTCATATGGATATGGTGGTAGCCAGAACAAAGATCAAGTTTAGTAAAGAGCTAGGCGACACTCAATTCATCCAAGAGGACATCAATGACA
The DNA here is from genome assembly GCA_009831015.1 of Picea engelmannii. Classification (NCBI taxonomy): domain Eukaryota; kingdom Viridiplantae; phylum Streptophyta; class Pinopsida; order Pinales; family Pinaceae; genus Picea; species Picea engelmannii. Next base: position 259,311 of record ML780135.1, on the reverse strand, counting down.
CGAATGGGAAATTTTTCTTTAACAATGATTTTGTTGAGGGTGCGGAAGTGAGGACACATGCACCAAGAACCTTATTTATTAAGGACCATGCCCAAAGGAGAAGAGTAGGGGATCGTACTAGGGCGGATAACACATGTGTTGAGAAATTCTTGAACAGTTTTCTCAATTTCATATTTTTGGGGAAAGGGATGACAATAGGGACGAATATTGGGAGGAAGGCTTCCTGGGACAAGGGGAATGGAATGATCATGAACACCATGGGAAGGAGGGAGTCCCTGGGGAGTGGAAAAATCACTTGATGTTTAGATAGGATGGTTTTGAGGTCCTGCGACACAGTCATTGTCTCAGTGGCTTGTATGGCATGGAGTTGGGAAATAAAGCTAGAATGACCTTTTTTGAGAATATTTTACATGTGGTGGGAATTGATGGTCTCTGAGGAACCGAAAGTGATGCCTTGGAACTTATATTGTTGGCCCTCCTAATCCAATTGCATGGTTAATTCCTTAAAATTCATGAGAATGGGACCCAAAGTGCCTATCCATTATGCACCCAACACAATGTCACAACCTCCCATGTCAATAGAAAACATATGATATTTTATGTGGTACTCACCAATTTGGAGACACACATTTTCACAACACCCTCCACATTTCATGGACCTGCCATTGGAAATCATGATTTGAAAATTATTGACGAAACAGATATAGCAATTAGTTTCTTGGGAAACACAACGATGAATAAAATTATGGGTGCTTCCACTATAAACAAGAATGGTGACCTTCCTATGCTTAATGTAACCAATTAGATTGAGGGTTTGGGGAGAGGAAAAGCCATTGAGAGCATTTAAGGAAATGACCAGTTCTACTTCAAGAGGGTCTGAGGGAGGGGTCATGTCAGTGGGTTTAGGTGACACAGACACAAGGGGAGCCTCAACATCATCTTCCCAAACATCCTCTGAGATGACCATAAAAATATTTTGTTCCTTACACTTGTGACTAGGAAAATATTTTTCATCAAAATTATAACAAAGGCCTTTGAGTTGGCATTCAACCATTTCGGACCTGGTCAATTTATGGATCTTTAGTGGAGTAGAAGTAAGAGTGGCAGTGACTAGTTTATTGTGAGGAATATAGGAGGGTTTTCAGTTTTTAGAAGAGACAACTTATTGTGATTCCTTAGCTCTTTTAGTAGTGTCCACCAAAATTTGAGTCTGATCCATGAGGACATGGGCATGAATCTCATCCTTGAGGCCACTGATAAAACATTCTATGAAAAAATCATCAGACATGCCCTCTATACGAAAATCTAATCGTTCAAAAGAAGTTATAAAGTCTTCCACTTTGCCAGATTCTTTCAACTCTTTTAAATGGCCTAAATGGTTGTTGTCAGTGTCAAAGCGTTCATAAATCTCTTCCAGAAAGTGTGTCCATGCCACATACCCTTGGCGGGCATTTTTTGTCCATTACCATCATTACCAACATTCTTGATCTAGATGGAGCAGACCATACTGGAGTTTTTCCAACTCATCTGTAATGCCATACAAAGAGAAATCATGTTCCATTTGAGTTACCCAGCTAGTGGGATCCGAGCCATCAAATTTGGTCACATCCACACGCAGAAGGCATAGGTCATGTTGAAAGTGATGGGCTGAAAATTCTGGGAATGAGAGGAAGTTTCACCTTCAGTTTGCAAAGGTGGGTCAGATGAGGGAAGATCTACAGGGATATGTAGCTTGGCACAAATCATGGTAGTGAAGGATTTAGGTTGGGTAGAAAGGTCTTTTTTGAGGTCATCTATTTTGGTGTTGATAGAGGAGTGCATGTTTTTATTGATGGTGGTAATATTGACACCGATTTGTCTCACTTCTTGTTGGGTTTTTGTGAAATTAGAGTGCAAGGTATTGAAGTGAGCTTCCAAGTCTTGGATACGGGTGTGAGCCATGATGAAGAGGGAACACAAAAAGGGTCGGGTGGGGCCACACAAAAAATTGGTTATCGGTGAAGTGTATCAAAATGATCAGGGTGATAAGTTGAATCCAATGGGGTAAAAACCAAATAAGGGTGTTGGAAGGGGGTCGGGTCCACGATAAACAAAATTGTTGAAAATTGATAGGGATGACTACGATGAGGGTGAAGAGTAAAATCGAATGGAATAGGTCTCAAATAATGGTGCCAACAGAATCTAGACATTTTTTTTTTTACTCCTACCGATTTATACTCCGATTTGAAGAATACTTAAGTGATGAAATGCCTGAATGCTTAACATGAAGAAATGTATAGTAATTTCACAACCTGAATGCAAGAGACACAATTGCGTGGCAATAGATCTTGTCTTCTTTGTTTTTGTTTCCATCCCAAGGGTCAGGGTATTCAATGGTTCTGCAGACAAGGGTTTTCCCTCTGCTATATCTCTCGGATATACGTGCGGGGTCCAACAGTATTACTCGGCCCAATATCTCAGGGCACCAACTAAGGAGGCTAGACCATGCCCTTAGCCGTACTACCCGATTACCCAGGTACAAGAGAGTATTTTCCCAAGTGTTGTTCTCGGTGGCACTATAGCAGTCAGTCGACTGATCGATTTATCTATGGAGGGCTTCAGGAGATCTAGGCCTATCCATATATAGGTGTTGTCTAATGCGCTACCACTCGAAGGGGTACCAACAAGGGTTACAAGGGTGGCCAATAGATGTGCGCTTAAGTACCACTTGTATTTCTTGCGTGTATGAATCCCCGACTACGGGTTTATGCGCATAATGACAGATCTATGTAGCTTAAAAATGTCAGAATATGTCTCTACCTTGAAAAACATTTAACCCACAATTTTTTTCCGAGGAAGGTGCTCTGATACCACTTGTAATATTCTAGATACAAAATAGTATGAAGAACAAAAACAACTAGTTAGAAATGGAAGATAAACAACGATATAACCAGAAAAACACCACAATAATACCAAAATAATACCAGAATAACACTAGAAAGAGCACTTTGATTACTGAGAGTGATGTTCACTTTCCTCTTTGAGGGGGAAACCTCCAACAGAGAAGAGCTCTATTAAAATAATATCCAAGAAAAAAATTCTCATACCCTCGACTCCTTTTTATACTAAATATGTCTATCAAAAGAAGAATATAGAGGAATATCCTTCTAGAAGTGAAAGCTTCTATTAGGTCTTCTTACATTTGACTTATTCTTCCTTATTGCTAGGCCTTATTAATATTGACCTTTATTACATGGAAATATATTATTCTACCTACATGAGGGGTTAGGTCCCTAACAATATCCATCCCAGCCATCGTTGGGGCCTGCGCTTCTTCCTCTACTAGTGTGGCATTCACTGGTTCAACCTGCGGCGAAGGAATTACATCGACATCAATGGTTCCTTCTCTCTTTGTAAATTCCTGTAAATGGATTAGCCCAAAATTTGTTTTCTAGTGAAGGCCAAAGGCCTGCCATCTTGCATGAGGATGACCCCAATTCCTTTCCCAGAAGCATCACATTCCAATAAAAATGTCTTTGTGAAGTCTATAAATTCTAGGTCAGGGGTCAAGCATATAGCATATTTCAAGGCATGGAAGGCATGATCTACAACTGAATTACAATTGAAAGCATTATTTTTAACGAGAGAAGTGAGAGGAGCTGCAAATTTTCCATAATTATGAACAAACTTCCTATAATAGTCCGTTAAACCCAGAAAACTATGCAAGCTCTTAAGAGTTTTAGGGCGAGGCCAATCCTGCATAGATTCAATTTTCTTGGGATCCACTTGGACACCATCCTTGCTGACAATATGACCTAGGTATTCCACTTCTGAGGCACCAAAGGCACATTTAGATTGTTTGAGGAAAAGTTGGTTCTTAGAGAGTAGATGGAGAACTTGATTCACATTGGAGAGATGGTATGGCCAAGTTTTAATATAGATGAGAATATCATCAAAGAAAACTAAGACAAAATGATGGAGAAAAGGAAGAAAGACATTATTCATGAGACTTTGGAAACTGGAAGGAGCATTACACAATCCAAAGGGAATTACCAAGAATTCATAATAAGCCTCATGAGTTCAAAATGCAGTCTTGGGAGTGTATTCTTCTTTCATATTGATCTGGTGGTAGCGAGAACGTAGATCCGGTTTAGTGAAGTACTGCGAACCAGTCAATTCATCCAAGAGGTCATCAATGAAATGAATGAGGAATTTGTCTTTTATTATGAGTTTTTTGAGGGCACAAAAATCAATATACATGCACTAAGTACCCTATTTCTTGAGTGCCAAGACCACATGGGAAGACTAGGGGCTAGTAGTGGGACATATAACACAGAATTCTAGCAATTCATGAACATTTTTTCAATTTCATTCTTCTGGGAAAAAGGATAAAGATAAGGATGAAAATTGGGAGGAAGACTGAATGGGATCAGAGGGATGGAATGATCATGGACTCCACGAGAAGGGGGAAGTTCTTTGGGAGTGGTAAAAACAAATTGATGGTAGGAGAGGATAGATTGGAGGTCAGAATGCATAGAAGGTGTCTCCACAATATGAATGGAGTGGAGTTGGGATATAATTCCCGAATGACCTTTTTTGAGAATATTTTACATGGTATGGGAACCGATGATCTCAGGGGATCTTGTTGTGATACCTTGGAACTTATACTGTTGTCCCTCATGTTAGAATTGCATGGTTAATTCCTTAAAATCCATTAGAATGCACCCTAGAGTGTGTAACCATTCGACACAAAGAAAAATGTCACAACCACCCATATCTATAGAAAACATATGGTATTTCAAGTGATACTGACCAATTTGGAGTCACACATTTTCACATCGTCCCCCACATTTCATGGAACTGCCATTGGAAATCATGATTTGAAAATTATTGATGGCACATATGTAACAATTGAATTATTAGTCAATGTGGCGATGAATAAAATTATGGGTCATACCACTGTCCACAAGGATGATGACTTTCCTGTTTTTGATGTAACTAATTAATTTGAGAGCCTGGGTAGCAGAGAAGATAGTGAGGGAATTAAGTGAAATCATCGGGTGAACGTCTGGTGGATCAAAATGTGGGTCAAATCAGATGGCGGTGGTAGTTACTCCACATACAAAATAAAAACATCTTATTCAAAATTATCCTCAGTCACAGCCATGAAAAGAATTCGTTCTTTACACTTGTGCTCCAAAAATAATTTTTCATCATAATTATCAAAAAGGCCCTTGAGTTGAGGTTCAACCATTTCATCCCTGGTTAATTTATGGATCTTGAGGGGAGTTGTAGGAGGGGCATAATTGATGGGTTTAGTATGAGGAGGAAAGGAGGGTTTGCAGATCTGGGAGTATACTATCTGGTGTGCTTCCTTAGCTCATTGAGTAGCTTCCAACCAAGTCTGGGGGTGTGCCATGAGAACATGGGCATGAATTTCATCATTGAGGCCACTGATAAAGAATTCCCTAAAGAAAGCATCTGACATGCCCTCCATTCTGAAATCCAAGTGCTCAAATAAGGAAATAAATTCTTCCACTGTCCCAAATTTCTTTAACTTGGTCAAACATCCTAAATGGTGGGTGTTAGAGTCAAAGTGGTCATAAAGTTCGACCACAAACTGTGTCCAAGAAACATACCCTTGGCATGCCTTTTTTCGCCATTGTCACCATTTCCAACGTTTTGGATCTATATTTAGGAAACCATAACAAAGCTTGGCTAAATCATCAATAATGCCATGCAAAGAGAAATAATGTTCCATTTGGGTGATCCAGCCTGTGGGATCTGATACATCAAATTTTTTCACCTCAATTCTGGGAGGGAGGAGAACTCAGGAAAAGTGGGTAGTTTGAAGACCTTGGTAATGGGAATAGTCATGGTCATCCTGATAAGATGAAGTGTTCCGGGAATGTCCCATGAAGTGTTAAAAGGTGGCTTTGAGGTCTTTGATGTAGGCACATTGGTCCTAGAGGACCTGAATAGACAAATTGATTGAACTAAGGTTGTCATTGATATTATTGATGTCTTCCTTGTTCCGGTGGGTGTCAACAATCAAGGTATTGATTTCTTCGGATCGTGTGGTGGCCATTTGGAAAAATGGGCAAGAAAATGGTATAGGGGAAACACAAGGGATCCAGAGGGATGGGTGGTACCACTGAGAAGAAGGGTGTCAAATGATAGGTACCACTGCAATCAGGGAGAAAAGGGGGATCCAACAGGATAGGGGCCAAATAAGGGTGTCAAAGACAGGTCGGTTCCACAAAAAAATTGTGTTAAAAATGATATGTATCCCTGTAATAATAATTTAGTGACGAAATTCCCAAATTCTTAAGAGGAAAAAATGTGTAGTAATTTCACAACAAGAACGCAGAAGGGATAGTTGCATGACAATAGATATTGTCTGTTTTGTTTTTGTTTTAATCCCTAGGGGTAGGATATTCAGGGTTTCTATAGACAAGGGTTTTCTTTGTACTATAACTCTCTAAGATATGTGTGGGGTCCAACAATGGTACTCGACCCAATATCTCAAGGCACCAACTAAGGAGGCTAGACCATGCCCTTAGCCGTACTACCTAACTACCCAGGTACTAGAGAGTATCTTCTTGACTGTTGTTATCAATGGCACTATAGCAGTCAGGTGACCAATCGGTTTATCTAAAGAGGGATTCAAGATATCTAGGTCTATCGGTATATAGGTGATATCTAATGTGCTACCACTCGAAGGGGTACCAACAGGGGTTGCAAAGGTGGCCAACATATGTGCGCTTAAAAACCTTTTGAAGTTCCTACATGTATTCGTCCCCGACCATGGATTTATGCGTTGAATGACATATCTCTCTAGCTTTAAGACGCCAGAATACGTCTCTACCCTAAAAAAAAATAACCCACAACTTTCTGTTGAGGAAGGTTCTCTGATACCACTTATAGTATTCCATATATAAAATAGTATGCAGAACATAAATATTTTAACACAGAAATGGTAGAGAAACAATGATATAACCAAAAAAATACTAGAATAATACCAGAAAGAGCACGTTGATTAATGATAGAAATGTTCACTTTCCTCTTCGAGGGGGAAACCTCTAACATAGCAGAGCTCTATTACAATAATCTCCAAGAAAATATTACGCATACCCTCTACTCCTATTTATACTAAATCTATCTATCCAAAAGAACAATCTAGAGGAAGATCCTTCTAGAAGCAGAAGCTTCTATTAGGTCTTCTTACATTTGATTTATTATTCCTTATTGCTAGGCCTTATTAATATTGGTCTTTATTACATGGAATTATATTATTCTACCTACATGAGGGGTTAGGGAGGGTAGGTCCCCAACATAAGTACCTTAGGTATAAATTTCAAAATTGGATTTGCAAAATTGGATGTGTGGCAGGTTGTACAAGTTTGTTCTTTGGAAGAGGCCCAAAAAGAAAAGCTTTGGCAAAGTTACCATTCAAAAATTCAAATGTTCGTCAGACCTAGTAAAGACATAAGTAGTGAGTAGACCTGGTGAAGGCAAAAGTAATCAGTCAACCTAGGGAAGGAAAAAGTAGCAAGTATACCCAGTGAAGGTAGAAGTAGCAAGTAGACTTGATGAAGGTTGTTGTAGGTCACAAAAACATTTTGTTGTTTCTTAGCGGTGGGGATTGGTGTCTCCAATAGATAAGTGTCTATGAATATCTATAAGAGTAGGATAAGTGTCCCCCATTGTTGCCAATATTTTCATGGAAAACTTTGAAAAGAAATCCCTAGATTCATTTCCCCTGAAACCAACAAGGTGGAAGAGATTCATCAATGACACTAATGTACTTTTGCCCCAAGGGAAAGAGGAATTACAACATTTATTTCAAAACCTAAACAACATCTCAGAAGAAATAAAATTCACCATGGATATCTAAGAAAATGGTAGCATCCCCTTTCTAGACATTCTAATCAATAGAAAAAATGATGGGAATCTAGGACATGTGGTCTATAGAAAAAATACACACATAGAAAACTATCTCCACGCTAACTCCCATCACCACCCTAACCAGAAACTAGGTGTCCTGAAAACTTTAGCCACAAGAGCCATAAGAATCTCCGATGAGACACACCTAGAAAAAGAAAAAGACCACCTCTTAGTTGTCTTTAAAAACATAGGTTATAAACATAAAGACATTATGAACTCAATAAATAAAGCCCTGGAAAAAACTAGCAAAAACCCTAACCCCCTAGAAAACCAGAACCCTAATAGAAAGGCCTACCTACCTTACATCCAAGGAGTAACCAATAAGATTGCGAAGATCCTTAGAAAAAAAGAGATCAAGATCTCTTTCAAACCACATGAAACCATAAAAAAAAATATGAGATCCGTTAAAGACAAAACTGACCCTCACAAAGGCAAAGGAATTTACAAAATAGAATGCTCCTGTGGAGAATGCTACATCGGTGAAATTGTTTTCTCCTTCCAGATTAGGATTAAAGAACATGGAGCTGACATAAAGAATGAACATATTTGCGCCTCCACCTTAGCAGAACACTCCCTTAAAATAAAACACCATGTTCACCTAGAAGACACCAAAATTCTGGCCAAAGAAGAACACCTCTTTAAATGGCGGATTAGAGAAGTAATCCAAATCCGTAAACACCCAAGCAACCTAAACAGAGACAATCGCCTAGAATTAAGTGAAAACTGGTTCCCCTTGATTCATAAAAAAAGAGAAAAAATAGATAAGTAACTCTACCTAAATAACAATTTTTTTATTAATTGATTAATAACACCAACAAACTAGATAAACAAACCCTAAACTAAAAACACTAATCATAACCTAATACAACTAAATCTATTAAAATAACTTATTATTTACTCATAACATATAGAACCACTAACAATTTTCCTTTCTTCATTTTAATGAATTTAAAACTTTCTTATAAACACCATTAACATATCTAGATTAGGGTTATCTAAATAAAACAAAACTAATATTAATTTTTTTATTAAAACTTAAAATCTACATACAACCTATAACATCACTAACAACATCATAATAACCTCTCTTCTTTCTAATTAATATAAAACTTTCTTTTCTAAACAACACCATTAATAACACTTTAAATAATGGTTTATTTTATACCTCAAACTTATTAAAAACACATTCAAATTAATGATTAAATTTTTTTGAATATTAAAAATATTTTAATAAAGAATTTTAAATAAAAAATTTAAAAGAAATCTTTTAGGAAAACCCTAAATATAACCAAACTTAACTAAATAAACCTAATATAAAATATTCACCAAAGACTCTATCCGACACATAATTCCCCCGCAACTTAGGTATTTATAACCATCTCTTCTCACAATTAAACTCAGGCTTCTTGTCCTCGTGATGGATCCTGATATGGATCTGAAACGTCAACACTCCATTGACAGTACTGTGGTCTCTCTGAATTCGCCTGAAAACACTCCTCACCACATAAATCTCAGCAATAAGAGTAGGATGGTTCCACTAAAAAAAAGAGATTGGTGTCTCTTGCTAAGTTGGTGCTTAGTGGTGGGGATTGGTGTCTCTAGTATATTATTGTCTAGGAAGTTCTGTAAGAGTAGGTTGGTGCTTACTAGGATTTCTATCAATGGGGATTGGTGTCTTCGGTAGGTTGATTCCTACAAATATTTTTAACAGTACGTTGGTACCTAGAAAGAATTATAAAGAGAAGTCATGCAGTTTTCTCGGTTTCCAAGTAAATATTATGTTTCTTGTTCTGCATTTAATAGATCTCATATGTGATTTTTTTCTTATAGTTGATGAATGTTTAAAAAAGGGGAAAAAATGGTCTTATACTGACTCACCCCCCTTTCAGTATAAATTTGTTCTTAACAATATGATCAATATGAGATCTAATCGACAAGACCCAACATCAATACATGAACTTGAATTAATGAGGGAACAAGAGGATCATAGTTCATTGGTCATAGTTTCGTAGTCAAAGTAACTATTTAGGAAATTTCCTTCGAACTATTACGAACACATACTCTCACTAACAAGAACTCTAAATGAAGGCACATGGACATGAACTTGGTCAAAGTTTTTCTCTATCATAGTCCCTTTTTCCAATAGGAACTCTAGCCAACATTTGACTGAAAAACATTGGTTAGAGTTCCTAACCAACGAGAACTTTGAGTAGGGACTATGAACTCTGATCGACACAAACTTTTGTTGGATTAAATTTTTTTGGTCCTACTTCCTGGTCAAGGAATCTCTTTGGAACTATAACCAATAGAAACTCTAAGTGAGATGAAAAGCATTAGGACAAGGGCTCATACATATGTCATTTACAAAAATATCATGGTTCGTCATAGTTCCTTTATTAATGTCCTTAGTAATAGTTCCTATCAATTATTAGTCATATTTCCTTCATTAATATTTATGTGGGGGCCTTTGTTAATAGTTCCTAGTTAGAATATTCCTTGGAACTATGACAATAAGAACTACCAACATCATATCTTCTATTTATATAAATATGATATCTTTAATGTTTTTCTTCATATATATAAAGATTATTTTATTTGTATTTTAGCTAATTCTATTATAATTGTTACAATTTATTTATTTTTAA
>ML780135.1:229862-239949 GCA_009831015.1 Picea engelmannii | reverse complement strand
TTGGGTTGGCATGGGAGTGTTTATCAGCAGACTCAACTTGCTAATTTTCTAAGTTTATATTCATGAAATTAATCCCTAAATCTTTTCAATTTGATTCTTCCAGCAACCTAGCTAAATCTTGGCCTTTCACTAGTTTAGAAAGCTTCATTTCAAGGTCAAATTCCATAATTTTAGCAATCCATTTGCTCCTCTTCCCATCTATATCAGGTTGGATAAGTATTTCTTTCACTGAGGCTGAAGGGACATATGCAACAACCTTTGAATGTAGAACATAAACTCTGAAATCCTTGAGGTATTTGACCAAATCATAAGCTTGTTTTTCCATGATATCATATCTCACTTCTGCATCCCTCAATGCTCTGCTAAAAAAGGAAATAGGTTGATCTAACCCCTCTATATTTTTCTACAGCAAAACAACAGCCAATGTGTCAAATGAGGAAAAGGAAAATATCAGAAACGCCTTAGAATAGTCAGGGTTTATGAGCATAGGTGCTTCATTCAAGGCCTTTTTTATCTGATCAAAAGATTCTTGAGCCTCAGTAGTCCATTTCAACTCATTTCCTTTCCTAAGAATGGTTGTAATTTACTTCACTAATTCATCAAAGTTAGAGATGAACCTTCTTAGAAAATTGATTTTCCCCAAGAAAGATTGAACTTCTTTCTTGGATCTAGGAAAAGATACGGTCTGAATGGCCTCTACTCTACTTGGATCAATTCTTACCCCTTCTATTGATACAATGCGTCCCAATAACTTACCTTCCTTCATAGCAAACAAAGACTTCTTAGGATTGAGAGAGAAACCAAACTTTATGCACTACAGGAAGACCTTTTTCAAATGATGATAATGCTCTTTATTAGATTTTGAGAACATTGTAATATCATCTAGATAGATGACTACAAAGTTGTCCTTCTCCCCAATGAAGGAAATGTCCATTGCTCGTTGAAAGGTCTCTCCTGTATTCATCAATCCAAAGGAAATTTTAGCATACATGAATGCACCCAAAGGAGTAGTGAAGGTTGTCTTCTCTCTATCTCCAGGAAAGACAGAGATCTGATTGTAACCAAAAAATCCATCAATCATAGACATCCTAGATGAACCAGTGACTCTCTGCAAAATGTGCTCCATCTTTGGAAAGGGGTAATTATCCTTCTTAGATCTTCTATTCAAATTCCTGAAATCAACACATAGTCTAATTTCCCCATTTTTATTCCTCACAGTGACCAAGTTAGCCACCCACTTAGAGTATCTGAAAGGAATGATGATCTTACCATCCAACAACTTCTTCACTTATTTTTCCATAATAGGAAACAACATAGGATTTATCTTTCCGAGTTTCTGCCTAAAATGCTTGGTCTCTTCTTTCAAAGGGATCTTATGTTAAATGATGTATGTGTCATATGTTTGCAAATATTAATATCTCGAGGAAAACACGTCAACAAACTCCTTTAAAAGCTTAACATATTCGGCCCTTTGTTCCTTTGACAAACTGCTAGATAATTTAACATACTTTGGATCCTCCTATGTACCTACATTTCATTCAGTCACATCAGCATTTTTAGTTGAACCTTTAACCTTTACAACAACATCATTTATGTGAAACAATCTCTCCAAGGGGACTAGTCCTTTTGGAATATGGTTACTGGGCAACTGAACAATATGATGGTCAACAATTTTATTCAGAAAAATATCGGCATGATGGATTTTTTCAGTATCATGATCTTGATAAATATGTAAGGCAAAAAACTCATCCACAGTCTCAAGGAATATTCTTATCTCAAAATCATCCTCAAAAACCTTCCAATGTTTGACATTGTTAGGTATAGAGGGTCTATACTTCACTTCCACATCATATTTGAGTTTAGGGGGAAAATAAACTCTGAAATTACTTGTTGAGACAACCAAGGAATCTTCCATAGTGTTCTCATCTCTTGGAAAAAATGAGATCTTAAAGGCTAAGAAGAAACTATCAACAAGATCCCACATTTCATTTATGTAAGTCCTTAACCCAAGGTGTTTAGCTCGATACAAATTTTTGACTTGATGAACAATCAATTTAACATATCCAAACACTACTAACTCTTCAATCCTCATGTCTTTAGCATCCCTCAAACCCAAAACAAGAACCACATATTCTGCCACATTGTTTGTAGTTTCAAATTCAAGCTTGTACGATAAAGATATGGTCTCTTAGGTAGGGGAAATAAAAACTACCCTAGAACCAACACCCTCCCTAGAAGAGGCTCCATCAAAAAACATCTTCCAAACAGAGGTATTAGGAGGAGGATCTTCACAAGAGGTAAGGGGATGATTTATGATTTCAATAGGTGGTTGAGGTGCATCAGTGAGTTGTAATACATTGGATCCTAAATCAGTATCAACTGCAAACATAGGGTGGTTGGTAGGATTTGATTCATCAATGATGATGTAAGATAGTTGTGCCTCCCTATAGATCCTTATATGTTCTCCCCCAAACACAGGAATGGTGGCATTTGAAATGTCCATCTACAAATTTCCCATTAGACTTTTGATCTAAAATATTGACAAGAACATCCCAAACTTAAGGGGGACATCAACCACCACTATATCCATGACCACACTTTTCATTGGCAATTGGAACAAGGTAACACCGAGGTCTTTAATAACCCCAAGACACTTCACCTTCCAGGAATCAAATGAGTACAGGTCATGGTAGGTCTTTTTAATTTCCAACCCAAGATCATCTGTGAAATTTTTGGGCATGACGTTATGATATGCCCCTGAGTCCATCAAGCAGTTGTGCAACACTTTATCATGAATGTTTATTGATGTGTAGAAAGAAGGGGAAGAGTCATCCCTATATTCTACCAAGGGTCCCATGATGACAATTGGTTTTTCATATTGAAGGTTAACTGAATCTATGGAATTAGATGAAGGTTCAGGCTGCAACATTTTGGAAAGATACCTTTTGAATTCCTCATTCTTAATTAGCTCCAAAAAAGGTACAATGATTTTAATTTTTTGAATCTCATTATCAAACCTAAAGGATGATGGAGACTTCAGGATCTCCTTAACTTCTAGGGTAGGGATCTTAGCCAATTCCTAGAGATTTGGTACCTCCCTTTCTTTGTTTGTAGTTGCCACAGCCTTAGAAATTTTTTTTGCTTTAGTGGGATGATCAAAAGTGTCATTCTTTCCTTATTTCTTTTTTGACCTTAGGTTGTATTTATTTTGATTGTCATTGGTTTTTTCCCATTTACTCAATTCATTTAGTTGGCTATCCACGAGAGACCCTTCATATGCATATTGGGTCAAATGAGGAGATGAAGAGGTGTCACCAAGACAATGGATTCTAGGATTAGTTTCTTCATCCTCTCCTTCTTCATCAACAACAAGGTTATTTTGGAGAGGGTCTTATACTTTTTGATCATCTCTATCCATGTTCATTTTCTCTCTTAGGGGGACTTGAGGGGGATTATTTGGTCTTCTGAAATTGCTTGTATAATCAACATTCGATGTGTTCTTATAGTTCTTCTTTCCTTCAAGCTTCATCTTCTCCATTTTAGCAGAAAGTGATTTTACCAATTTTGTAATTTCATCAACTTAAGGGTGGACAACAGAGGATTCAGAGGTTGAATCTTCAACCCTACCTTTCCTTTTGTATCTATCAGACTTTCCCCTAAGTTTTTCAGTTTCCAATATGTTAGATTCTACTTCCAAAGTTGCATATTTCATATGGGCTAGAGAGGTAGATCTTGTTTCTCTCAACAAGAGGCAAAAATCAGGGTCAAAAGCACTGGCATGGGTAATTTTGGTAGAGGTCTTTGTAGGATTTATTTCAGTGGGAATCATGTTGTACATTTTATTAAATCTTTTTGAGAAGTCTAAAACAGATTCCCCCTCCTTCCTCTTAAGTGACCCAAATTCTCTAATATAATAAAGGAAATCCTTTTTATCCCCCCAATGCCTCAAGAAAGCATCATCCAAAGCCTCAATCCCAGCCAAAGATACAGGATTCAAACCCCTAAACCATTCTCTAGCCTCACCATCAAGGATCTATATAAATACTCTCATCCATACATCTTCATTTTTAATGTTAAGGTTGTCTGCATAACTATAAAAGGTTGCAAGATGTTCTTCTGCAATTATGTCTTCCTCCCTTGTGAACTTGGGCATGTACTTGAGGTAGTCTCCAGCTAGGAGAGCATTCATATGCTGAGGTAAAACAGGAGGGACATACCTAGCATCCTCTATGGCATCCATCCTATTTCTAGGAAGGTTAGCACCTGCCATTGCATTGTGAACTGTAGGAAAACAAGGGGGAGATGGAGTTTTTACAGGTACAACTACAACTTGGAATTTTGGAGAAAGAGGAAGCTTGAATGGAGAGGTTTCAAATTTCATAGGAAGAGGTTGAGTATTTGAGGAAGATGGTTGATGGCCCAAGGAAAAAGAGGCTTCCTCCTCTTTAGTCACAACAACTTTAATAGGAGGAGGAGTAGGAAGGGATAAAGAAGGAAAATATTCTAATCACTCTAGTCTAAACTAGTTTACAACATCATAAGAGGAAAGGGTTTCAAAAATTTGTTCTTTAGATTTGGGGCTAAAAAAGGAGTAATCAACAGGAAAATTTTCAAAATCCAAACTTCTAGAAACTCAAGAAGAAGATGAAAGAGGATAATTGGATATAGCTACTGGAGTCTTAAAAGTAGAATCATGTAAATGATCAGAAGTACCTGGTACAATAGTTGAAAAAGTCTTCTTGAGAAGTATTTCCTTTCTTGATACTCCTCTTTGGGTCAACTTCAAGTGTTTCTAGAGGTAGATATAGAGTAGACCTCTTGTGTCTTCCTTTGGGAGCCACAACTGAAATAGTGGAGTCTCCAGTTGCAAGTTGCAATCTTCAATGTACTGATTTCTAATGCACCTTCAAAATTAGTATTGCTTTGTCGTTCGATCCCATAGAAATATATACAATTCATTCCTTGGTAGCGGCACCAAGAATGTTAGCACTGATAGTCACCCTCAGATTGCAAAAGGATAAGACCAGTACCCGTCAAAAGTTTTGTGGATGAAAATTAATAGTTAAAGGTCAAATGGACAAAGCTTGGCATAAGAATGTTTTAACACAAAAATATGGGCTAGCATGCATAAGCAAATGAGGTTTTGATTAACTTCAGTCAGTGCTTAAGGATGGAGGTGAATAGAAGGAAGACTTAGTGAGGAAGTGGATAGGTTTTCTATAATCATTAGGCCTTCAAGCAGCTAGAACAAGGAAAACTTAGTCACAATAACCTCTTGATCTTAAAGTTTAAAACACTGAAAAACATTCATAGCAACATTATAGTCAAACATCCATTATAAAAAAACCACAACATCTCATATGGATCATTCAATCATGAGAATTTTAGAGTAAGAAGAAACAAGATGATGAAAGGAAACTGACATCCATTAATGAAAATGTCTCAAGTCTCATACATAACCAGAGAAAAACTATATTTAATCAAAATATTACAACCAGGGAGATCTGCTCAACCATCCCACACCTTCATATTATTCGTCTGATGTGTTTATAATCAAAACATTATACAACATCTAGGAGTGCGAGTTGTCCTTCCTATCCTAGGATCCTCCACCTGTCTTGTTCCTTTTGTCAGAAGAAAACTCGGGTCAGTCTCGGCCTGCAGGAAAAACTGCCCTCTGTGGTACTTCGAGCTGACAATTTTCTGTCTTCTCGGTCAGACCCTCCATGCTTTCATTTAATGGGGTATTCGATTGCTCAACCACCGGTCCTTTTTTTCATTAATTGCTTTCTCTTTGGGATCAGGATGAAGATTACTTCAGTAAGGTGATATCTGGGTCATTTTGACATAATGAACCCTCTCCACAGATTCCTCACTCTTTCCTGTAGTGATAGATGGGTCATAGTCTTCTAACGTTCTGCTTCTCCTTGTGACTTTCCTTTGATGATTTGGCTTCATGCCGAATTTTGTTGCCATGCGCTTCTCTTGTCTTGCAAAATTTGTCAAGGGCGGTTTGGATCCACACCGATTCAACCCCTGTAATGCACCACCAACTGTCGCATGCCTCTTTAGCTATACCATGGTTTTTATTATGGGACTACTCTAATATTTTAACGTTCAAGCACTTTTTGTCCCCGTAATGAAGTGAGATCATCGATCTTGTTGCAATCGGTGATCTGGGTAACCTTTCTTTTTAGTGCCCCTACTAAAGTTTATCCTTCTACCAACTCTAAAATCCTTTTAATTGTGCTTAAATATGGTGCCAATTTTTGCAGTAGAGATATTTGGACGCCGAGCAGGGATATCTCCCAGAGGATGATCTCTCGAATCTGACGTGGTGGCCTCACGTCATATGACATCACAATTACTGATGTGTCAAAAAAGGAGACTTCTATGTGTCACTTGAGAATGAGTAGATAGCATGCTTAAAGGTGCCTAAATTAAGTGCCACGTTTCAGCACCATATGTATTCCATGTATCTCTGATAGATGGGTGTCACGCATCTTAACTAATGAACTCCAAGAGTCTTCGACACTTCGGGTTCGGGAATTTATGCATGTAGAGTTTGTATAACTCCTGAAGGGTTGAACTCGTGAAGTGATTAGCATGTTCTTATCACTAATTAAACCTAGATTAAGCTCCTTTTATCTAAATATTTTGGGACTTTGGAGCTCCAGGTTTCATAGAACTGTGCTTGCTCTGAATGAAAACTCTTGAAGTGGCAATGTTGTGAAGTGATAAGGTTGCTTGATGTTATATGATGTCACGATATATAAGTGCCACATGCTTCGACACTTTGACACTTCGAGGCTTTTGTCTGGTCATTAAGCCTCATGCGACTTTGAAACTCTGAATGCACAAGAGTCGTTAATCTGAACTGTGCATGGGATATCCACCATTGAAAGTTGAACCTCTATGTTTGCTTGTATTTTAATCCCAAAACAGATTGTTCTGGATGTTGTGTTTTGTGCTCATTGTTGTTCCATATGCAAACAAAGGACTTGGATGACCTATTGTGAGCTCAATTAATGGAAAACAAGATGCCCAATAATTTGAACCAAATCTCGATATGTCTTTATCCTTAAAGAAAAACAAAAACAAATTGTGCAAAGAATCAGCCAAGAAAGACACTAAAGATGATCCATTCATTGAACAAAAGGGAAACTGACCTTATCAACCAGAAGAGGGAAAATTTCTAGGAAGGTATGTGGAAAAGAGAGAGACGGGGAAGGGGTGCAGACTTAAGTCTTAACAACAACTACATGTGACCCTTAACAACTTCATGTGATAACAGTTCCTGTGTGTATTCTTCCCCAAACATAGATTTATACATTGAACGACAGATCTCTGCAGCTTTAAGATGTCAGGATACGTCTCTACCCTGAAAATATTTAACCCGCAATTTTTTGTCAAGGAAGGTTCTCTGATACCACTTGTAGTATTCCAGATATAAAATAGTATGCAGAACATAAATATTTTAGCACATAAATGGGAGAGAAACAATGATATAACCATAACAATACCAAAATAATACTAGAAAGAGCACCTTGATTAATGATAGCAACATTCACTTTCCTCTTCGAGGCGGAAACCTCCAGTAGAGCAGAGCTCTATTATATTAATATCCAAGAAAATATTTCTCATACCCTCTACTCTTATTTATACTAAATATATCTATCCAAAAGAACAATCTAGAGGAATATCCTTCTAGAATCGGAAGCTTCTACTAGGTCTTCTTACATTTGACTTATTCTTCCTTATTGCTAGGCCTTATTAATATTGGCCTTTATTACATGGAATTATATTATTCTACCTATGTGAGGGGTTAGGGAGGTTAGGTCCCTAACATAAGTACCTAAGGTAAAAATTTCAAAATTGGATGTGTGGCAAGTTGTACAAGTTTGTTCTAGGGAAGAGGCCCCCGAAAAAAAACTTTGGGAAAGTAACCATTCAGAAATTCAAATTTTAGTCAAATCTAGTAAATATAGAATTAGTGAGTAGACATGGTAAAGGAAGAAGCAATGAGTTGACCTGGTAAAGGAAAAAGTAGCGAGTAGACTCGGTGAAGGTAGAAGTAGCAAGTAGACTTGATGAAGGTTGGTGTAGCTCACAAAAACATTTTGGTGTCTCTTAGCGGTGGGGATTGGTGTCTCCAATAGATAAGTGTCTATGAAGATCTGTAAGAGTAGGTTGGTTCCACTAAAACAAAGAGATTGGTGTCTCTTGCTATGTTGGTTCTTAGCAGTGGGGATTGGTGTCTCTAGTAGATTATTGTCTAGGAAGTTTTGTAAAAGTACGTTGGTGCTTACTAGGATTTTTATCAGTGGGGATTTGTGTCTCCGGTAGGTTGATGCCTAAAAATATTTTTAACAATAATTTGGTACCTAGAAATAATTATAAAGAGAAGCCGTGTATTTTTCTCCAGAAAGGGTTTCCACGTAAATATTTTGTTTCTTGTTCTGCAGTTAATAGATCTCATATGTGATTGTTTTCTTATAGTTGATGAATGTTTAAAAAAATAAAAATAAATTCTTATACTGACTCACACCCCTCACAGTATAAATGTGTGCTCAACAATATGATCAACATGAGATATAATCGACAAGACGGAACACCAATATATGAACTTGAATTAATGAGGGAACAAGAGGATCATAGTTCATTGGTCATAGTTCTGTAGTCAAACTAACTATTTAGGAAATTTCTTTGGAACTATCACAAACACGTACTCTCACTAACAAAAAATCTAAACGAAGTCACAAGGACATGAACTTGGTCAAAGTTTTTCTCTATCATAGTCCCTTTTTCCAATAGGAACTCTAGCCAACATTTGATCAAAAAACATTTGTTAGAGTTCCTGACCAACCAAAACTTTGAGTAGGGACTATGAACCCTCATCGACACAAACTTTTGTTGGATTAACTTTTTTTGGTCCTACTTCCTGGTCAAGGAAGCTCTTTGGAAATATAACCAATAGAAACTCTAAGTGAGATGAAAAACATTAGGACAAGGGCTCATACCGATGTCATTTACAAAAAGGTCATAGTTCATCATAGTTCTTTCATTAAATTCCTTAGTAATAGTTCCTATTAATTATTGGTCATATCTCCTTCATTAATATTTATGTGGGGCCTTTGTTAATAGATCCTAGTTAAAAATTCCTTGGAACTATGACAATAAGAACTACTACCAACAATGTATCTTCTATATATATATAAATATGATATATCTAATTTTTTCTTCATATATATAAAGATATTTTTATTTGTATTTTATCTATTCCTATTATAATTGTTACAATTTATTTATTTTTAAACAAACAAGGGAAATTAGTAGCAAAGTTCTGTATTTTAATATTTTAATATAATAGTTGTATGTAGTTCAAAACTAATAGATAAAGCAGTTATAGTAGTTGTATGTAATCCAAAACTAAAAGTTAAAGCAATATGTGTGGAGAGTTTCCATTGAAAATATGTATTACCTATAAGTAACATAAATGCAATATATAATTGGATTTGAGATTAGTGTTATATCATTTTTTCATTTAAAATATTTAAAATCAATTTTTTAATAAAATTATAATTTTAAAATGTTAAGTTATATTAATGTTGTAATTATTTTCAAAATTGCCTAATCCATCTATGCAAAAGAAATTTAAGTTTTCAAATTTGTAACTAGTGAAATGGTCAAAAAATGACCAAAATGTTAATTATCAAGGGTGTCCACCCTTCTAAATGTTGTTAGGATGTGATGTTAATTAGTTAGAGATATTTTTAATATATAATAAAATTTCAAGGAACTTGGTAAAAATATTTACACAAGTAGTAGAACTTGGTAAAAATGTTTAAAATTTTAAATGATTGATTCCATTGCAACAAGATGAAGGCTTTGGTCCCTAGGGTACTATCATTTTTATTTATTTATCTTATTTGAAAATTCATGAATAATTAGGTTTTCAAAAAAGTATTAATGGTTTTAATGTTAACTTAGTGATTTGTGAATCTTAATGTTTGAAGAAATTTATAGACGGCAATGGCTAATTGCCCAAGTTTTTCTAGTTATTTTGTAAAAACATTTAGAGGTTAAA
>ML780135.1:190254-216279 GCA_009831015.1 Picea engelmannii | reverse complement strand
AAAAAAAGCAGTAGGACCTAGCATTGATAATTGTCTAGTAGACCTGGGAGTGTGTACTACCAGGTTGAAGGTATATGTCACTGCTCTCGGGACGTATGACCTGATCATTGGAATGGATTGGTTAGAAGAACATCAAGCTATGGTAGACTATTTCACAAAAAGGGTGCCTTGTGTTGACGATGAAGGAAGGCCAGTAGAGATCTATGGTGTATGAAGAAAAGTGTCTCTACACTTTATCTCAACTATGAAGGTTAAGTGGTGCATGAGGCAAGGGTGTCAACTGTATGTAGTGGAAGTAGTGAGTGAAAGGAAGGGACCCTCCTTGGATCAGTACCCAATATTGTCAGAGTTTAAATATGTTTTTTTGAATGAGTTAACAGGGTTACCTCGTGAGAGGGAGCTTGATTTTACTATTGAGCTAAAACCTGGTGCAGAACCAATTTCCAAGACTCTGTATCGAATTACATCGCTAGAACTTTGTGAGTTACAAATGCAGTTGAAAGAGCTACTCCACTTAGGGCTAATAAGGCCTAGTGTCTCACCTTGGGGTGCGCCAGTAATTTTTGTGAAGAAGAAGGATGGTTCCTTATGACTGTGTATAGATTATAGGGACTTGAACCATGATACAGTGAAAAATAGGTACCCAATGCCAGGAATAGATGATCTCTTCGATCAGATGAAAGGAGCAACGGTATTCTCAAAGATCGATTTGCAATCAGGGTATCACCAATTAAGGATTAAGGAAGGCGATATTCCTAAAACTGCCTTTTGAACTTGGTTTGGGCATTACGAGTTCGTTGTAGTACCTTTTAGATTGACCAATGCGCTAGTAGTATTCATGAGCCTCGTGAATGGTGTATTCCGGAAGTACTTAGACCGCTTTGTACAAGTCTTTTTAGATGATATCCTCATCTATTCCAAGAATGAAAGAGAACATGAGGAACACTTGCGAGTGGTGATGTCTTTCCTTAGAGAGAACAAATTGTATGGGAAGTTTTCGAAGTGTTCCTTCTTCCAGAAATAAATTCACTATTTAGGTCATATCATTTCCAGGGAAGGAATCTTCGTGGACCCAGAAAAGATAAAGGCCATTATGGAATGGCCAGTGCCAAAAAATGCTCATGAGGTAAGAAGTTTCATGGGGCTAGCAGGTTATTATTGGAGATTTGTGGAAGGGTTCTCTAAAATAGCGAAACCCATCACCACTTTGCAGCACAAGGGGGTCAGGTATGAATAGACAGAAGAATGTGATAGTGCATTCATCGAGCTTAAAAGGTTACTAACTAGTGCACCAATTCTATGAGTGTCGGATATGGAAAAGGACTTCACAGTCTGCATGGATGCCTCGAAGCAAGGGTTGGGGGCCATGTTAATGCAGGATGGAGGAGTGATAGCTTATGCATCAAGGAAGTTGAAGAAACACGAGGAACTTTACGCTACTCATGATTTAGAGTTGGGAGATATAATGCTAGCTCTGAAACTTTGGAGGCACTATCTAGTAGCGAGAAACTTTGAGCTCAAAATGGACCATCAAAGTTTAAAACATCTCTTCACTCAAAGGGATCTGAATGCCAGGAAAAGGCGATGGAGTGAGTTCATGAGTGAGTACGAATTTGGTATTTCATATATCAAGGGAAAAGAGAATGTGGTCACGGATGCCTTGAGTAGGAGGCCACATGTCTTCTCCTTGGTACCCTTAAAAGTCAAACTGCGGGAACGTGTATTGACGCAACTCCATGGAGAAAGTTGGTACTTAAAGGTTACTTCAAACCTCTAGAGTGGGAGGCAATTAGATCGAAAGTATGAAGGATATAGTCTGGAAGTAGATGGACTATTAAGATATCGAGGAAGGATGTACATCCCTGAAAGTGGGGATATTCGAAGCATCATACTGAAGGAAGCCCATAGAGCACTTTATTGTGCACATCCGGGTGTGAAGAAAATGTACGCAGACATGAGGAAGATATTCTTCTGGGTAGGCATGAAGCGCGATGTAGTCCATTTCGTCGCCAAGTGCCTAGAGTGTCAACAAGTGAAAGCCGACCACCATCACCCGACAAGCCTCCTACAACCACATGATGTTCCTATCTGCAAGTGGGAAGTCATTTCCATGGATTTTGTTGTGGGGTTGTCGCTCACATCTCATAGACACAATGCCATTCTTGTGATAGTTGATAAGTTAACCAAGAGTGCTCATTTTATTCCGATTAGAGACATTTACGATGTCGTTGATGTGGCGTGCATGTTTGTAAGTGAGGTCATCTGTTTGCACAGGATACCTAAGAAGATCATTTCAGATAGGGACTCCAGATTCACTTCTAGGTTTTGGACAAGTTTGCAGTCAGTGTTGGGGACTCAGTTGAACTTAAGTACAACTTATCATCCTGAAATAGATGGGAAAACCGAGAGAGTAAATCAGGTTATGGAAGACATTCTTAGGATGTATGTTATGGATAATCAAAACCATTGGGAGAAATACCTACCTTTGGTAGAGTTCGCCTATAATAACAGTTTTCATAGCTCCATCGGAATGCCACCCTACGAAGCTCTGTATGGAAGGCCATTCAAAACGTCATTGAGTTGGGAGAGGTTAGAAGACTGAGTAAGAGTTGGGCTATAATCGATTCAAGAGATGGAGGAACAAGTGATTCAGATTAGGCAGAGACTAAAAGAAGCACAGGATAAACAGAAAAGTTATGCGGATGCACACAGGACTGATCAAAGTTATAAAGTGGGAGATCAGGTTTTCATTCGTATTAGGCATAATAAGAGTACCATTCGGTTTGGGAAGGTGACAAAGTTGTCACCTTGATTTATAGGACCATTCAAAATACAAAAGAAAATTGGACCCATTCCCAATCGTCTCATACTGCCACCCCACTTGCATAAAACTCATAATGTTTTTCATGTATCTGTTCTATGCCATTATATTGCTGATGAATCACATAAACTAAATTGGAAGGAATTGCAGGTATCGGATGTGGGAACCCTCATGGTAGAACTATTACGCATATTGGACCGTAGAGTTTGACAGCTCAGGAACCGTCTAGTAGACCAAGTTAAGGTCCAGTGGGACAAGTATAGTCCAGGATCTGCTACTTGGGAGGATGTCGAGACATTACAAGGAGATTATCCCTCACTTTTTTGACCACCTTGAGAATATGTTTCTCGAAGGTTGGGTGTATGTAACACCACCTTTTGACTTAGACAGCTAGGATTACCTGAGGCCTAATTACCCTTATTTTATGTTCACCGTGAAACTATTAATGATACACTTGAACTTTTAAGATGTAGAGACACGTATGAATGTTTAAATGATATTTGAATGATGATGGATATGATGTGATCTATTATGTGAATGTAAATTTTATGAATGTTTAAATGTTATTTGGATGATGATGGATATGATGCGATATACTATGTGAATGAGAATCCTATGAAGGTTTAAATGCTATTGAATGATGTTGGATATGATGTAATCTATTATGTAAATGATAATTCTATGAATGGGTAACGTTAATTGAATTATGGGATATTATGAGATCTATTTCTAACTTGAAAACTTGGATGTTAAAGTTGTGGGTACGCGGATACTGAATTGAAATTATGGTTGTATGCAATTACATGATGATAATGGATAGATATGTATGAGTTTATGTTACAGACTAATCTGCAGGTCAATGGGCTATGAAATAGCCAAGGGATAATGATAATGAAAGTGGATGTCATGACCACTGGCCGATAAACAATATGGTATGAATCTTTGTATGTGAAATTATATTGGTTTGAATGCATTGCTTTGATATGTGGACCAGTGCAGGATTTCAGGTGGTGAGATTGCCTAAAAATGAATAAATGATGAAAAAACTCCCAGCAACATAGTGCCACTGTATATTCCATTGTAGGGTGTGGACCCTAGTCCTGTTAGGAGGGGTGGAGGTATTTCCCATCGTGTATCCTCCAAAACCTGGAGTCATGGGAGGACGGTGTTAGCTCATGCTCCCCTAGATGTGTGATGATGATTGTCAGTTGCCTGTTGGGGAAGCTTGGTCAAGATAGTGACACTTCCGATTACGGGTTCTATTTGGAGTTAGGTCAATATAGTTGACACTCCAAGATAGTCCAGCGGAGGAAGGATAGGAATGGAAGATGGAAGTAAGTTAGGGAGGAAGGATGAATAAAAATAGTTGAGAGTGTATGGAGATTTGCCTTATGGTGGAATTTATTGTTTTTCCTTCTGAAAAGAAAATGTGTATATATGTATATTCATCATTACTTAACTAAACTACAATTGTCTAAATAAAATTGTTGAGCTAAATAATTGTAATTAAGGGAACTCACAAACATCTCATTGGTTTATTATCTTTTATAAAATGAATAGTCTTGTTGATTGGATTGAATGCACACATAAATTACTATAAGGGTGATAGTTATTGTTATTAGTACATGCACGAGACTTGTATGTACTAGCTACTCATGCATTTTGTGTACATGTACAATAGTATGTATGAGTTTTCTTGGCTTACTTTCTAATAATGTCGGTTATTTGATATGAATGTGTGAACCATGTGTATTTTCCCTTGTATCATAAAATACTTTAACTTCGGGACGAAGTTTCCTGAAGGGTGGGTGTATGTAACAACCCTAAGTATTAATCAATTGTCATGGTTTAATTAATTGTTTAATGTATATTAGTTTAAATAATTAATTAATTATTTGTCCTGGTTAAATATTTGTTGAATGTGAATTGGTATAATTAACTAATTAATTAATTTAATGATTAAATATCTCTTTAATAAAATCTAGTTTAATAAATTATTAATTATTATTTTGTATCGAATGATGGAACCATTAAAGAGAAGGGGATAAGGTGGTTGGAATTGAATGGAGGGATAAGGTGGGTGAGTCTTAATGAAAGGGAGAAGGCGGTGAATGAGAGAAGGGGGAAGGAGGATAAGAGAAGGAAAAAAACATTCGAGAGGGGAATTTTGATTTTGGGGAGAGCATCATTTTCATAGGAGAGGACTGTATTGCTGATTTGGGGACTGGAGTAGCTTGTTGTAGGAGGGTACTACTGGTTTTTTCTTGAGGAACTTGTTGGAGCTTGGTGGATTGAGACAGGGGGCATCTGTTGCTAGGAGTTTTGGGCTCGAGGGCCAGGAATCCTGGAGCTAGGGAGCCGGTGAGGCTCTGTTCCTAGCTAGCTGGGAGGAAAAGATTCAGTTTTAAGATAGTTTCAAGCAGTTTGCAATAGCAGGAAAGCAAAGGACAAACTTCTTCTTCAAGAGGTATTTTTTTTTCATTATTAATTTTGTTCAGAATGAAAGTTATGATATGAATTTATGTATGGAAAATGTGTAATATGTTGTGTAATCTGTTTTGTGATTATTTTGGACTATATAAAATGAGAATTTAATATTTAGCTGGTTAATTTGCTAGAACTTCAACATAAATTAGTTAGATTGTTGTAATGCAAACATAAATGGAAATTTGATGTCGTGTTCAAGAAAAAAAAAGTAATTTAGATTATAAATTTACCAATTAACTTTGAGGCCCATGAAAAGGGCCTTACAGAAAAGGTTATAGGCAATACCTGTTAGTTGTGAATGTAGCCTTTTAACCTAAGGATGGAATCGACCAAGTCATTGAGTCTTGAAGGAAAGTCTATTTCCTGTAGGATGTGATGAGGAAAAGGAATGCCCAACGTCAAGATGGGTTGCAATATCCCTATGCGATAACCAAAACTAACTTTTCCCTTATCCAAGTACTCCTCAAACATTGGCAGAAAACCACTGGAAATACACTTCGCTTCTTTCATATACGAATCAATATAAGCCTCCAACTGCACAGGCACCAGCACAAGAAAAGAAAATTAACTAATCATCACAATTACTTTCTCACAAAGATGTATGCTTTAATATTATTGTACATATAGCCTGTTGGGCATAGTTGAGTGTGTCTTGGCCTTGAGACTTTTCTGCCTCTCACTCCATTTCATTTACAGTTTTGTAAAATATCATATACACTCCTTTCATATATTCTGGAATCCACTCCGCCGCAGATGGATGCCATCTGATCATATAAATCACAATCACAATTTTTAATCAAGTAGATAAATAAATCTTACAATTTACTAAAATCCTTTGAATTGATCATCACAAGTACAACCTCTTAAATGCCTCTCTGAAGAGTTCGAGCTCTTCCATCATTCCGAAGGTGTCATAAATATCTTCCACAACTGTACAAAGATGAACTATTTTGGTAAATCGTAGTCTGAAGGAAGAATGTTGAGGATCAATGTCAATGCAAGATGCCAAAGTCAATGCAAGATGCCAAAGTCAATGTCATTGTCATGCAATATGCAAGGATAATACGACTTAACTCTCACAAAAAGAAGGAGGTGAAGGCCACATAGATGATTATGGATGCAGTTAAAGATTCACTTGATTCCTAGCCTTATACTTATATGTCGTAGGCTAAAGATTCTAGGAAATGAATCTATGGGGATATTTGTGAGTGATAAATTGTTGGATTCCTAGAATTAAGTGATTATTTCTATAAAATCCCAGTACCCTGGGAGTTTTTCATCATGATGAATCCATTTCTACATTTAGAAATGGATTCTGAACAACAAAAAATAGTGATTCGAGTAAATTTATATTGCCAAATTCCAACTAAAAATACATTTCCTAGAACATCTAACCAACACCTATACATATTTAACTTTATACACAACTTGCCTTTTCCTTTTAAGATATTGAAGTGACAATAAGGTTGCAGTCACTTACCTATAAACATAATCCAAAGCTGATTTTATCTCATTTTTGAAATGCCTGTCGATTCCCAAATGTTCAATGCAATCAACGATAGAAAGGCATTGAAGGACATCATTGAGGGGAGTGATTAATTCTCCATCCTCCACTAAAATTGAATTGATTATCACTTTTACTTCTCCAATAAGTTTCTGAGCACATTCATGGTATGAAGTTGCCTGACACATATATACATTCAATACTGTAAATAAAAGAAATTTCAGTTGTTCATGAAGAAAGAAGGAATATGCGTAAGAACAAATTGAAAGATGAAAATTACTCCATAAGGTGTTGAGAGAGACTGTATGAAATTATCGCCCCAGAGGTTGGAATGATGATTGGCTATACGTCTATGTACACCATCATCTGATACAGTGGTTTTCAAACACATACTAATGGAAGGCGTGATAGATTTTGTTAGCTTGCACATTTCAAGAGTTGGGATCTTTCTAAGGAGAGCCTTAGCCTCACTAGAACCCACCAACGATTTTTCCACGCACCATGTAGAAGCCAACAGTGCGATAGAAATAAGAGCCATTCCTTCTCTATATGATATGATTGACCAAATATTGAGGTAGTTCAAAATGATGAACTAGAATCCTTGCACAACCCCGTTAGAGCAGTTGCTTTTATATATAAGGTGAGAGAAGTTGTGTATATAAGGTGAAAACTTAAAACGTTTATACTATGATTATATAAAATAAAACATATTTAATATTAAACTTAAAATGTTTAGATTATTATTATATAAAACAAAACATATTTAACATATAAAATGTTTTTTTCACATTTTGTGGAATCAGACACTCAGAACGGGCTTTTTATATTTTCTTCGATCATATAAAATTAAGTCAAAAAGATAAAAAAAAATCCGACCTATTCAGAGTACTTATTAGTCCCTCCCGTAGGCATAGAGGGACTATAGCAATCGATAAATTGTTGACCTAACATTAGCTTGTGTGTTGACCAGAAATATTTCGCCATTGTCTATTGTTGGAATAAGGGAAGTGAAAATATCAATTTTTATATAATAAAAAGTATCATGTTTGTCAAGATCCGATTGGACAACGGGTTGGAGGTCTTATTGCCCCCTTCGCTATTCCCAATGTAAAAT
The DNA here is from genome assembly GCA_009831015.1 of Picea engelmannii. NCBI lineage: Eukaryota > Viridiplantae > Streptophyta > Pinopsida > Pinales > Pinaceae > Picea > Picea engelmannii. Next base: position 208,353 of record ML780135.1, on the reverse strand, counting down.
ATGTTTGCATTTCCAAAGTATTTGGTAGTATATGGTATTTTTGAATCATAAATTTTGTTATGCAATCATGGAATGTGGATTAATGCTAGCATTAGTTCGAATGTTTCCCCTTAGCATTTTCTATTGGGTTGAATACATTTTCCACGATATTTCTATGTCTGATTTTTCTTTATTGTTGCGTGCTTCGAGAGAACAATACTGCCACACTGCATATTTTCTTAAATGCTTGCATAGACCTACGCCCTTCGATGGTCCTTACTGTCCTAATTGTTTACCTAAGAGCTCTGTCAGTCTTAAATGTTTATTGCACAGATGCCTTGCAATACAGTTTTCTTCATGCTCAACATCCCTGCTCTTGTGCTCCATCCTTGTTCGTTGTTTCGTTCCATGATACTGGTTCTTGTTTGATTCAATTTTGCAAAGTTGAGGTCCTGCACTTGCAGTTTCAGCTCTTTGTGGTTGTTCACAGGTTTGTTGTTCTTCAACTTTGCAAGTTGTTGGCACTGTTGTTGCGGTTTGCATTTTTTTTGGCGCTGAGGTCTTCTCATCCTTTGTTGATGGGTAAGTTTCCCTGTTCTTGGTGATTTTCAATATTTCGTTCCAGACCATTTTTGTCTGTGCTCTTAGTTTATGTTCCTAGAAACAATGCGTCTTCATATGGCGAATGTCGCGTCCATAGTTTTTCCAAAAATTGCAATGCAAAGGGCTTTACAAAAAGTAGTTGGGAGCTATCAAAAGAGGGAACCATCGGGCGGGTTGTAGACACAATGTATTCTTCGACTCTGTGGGCTGGAAAACTGCGTCTCCCTATTTTCGTTTTGTTGAGTCAAGTTATGGTTTTATTCTTTTGCAGTCTCTCTTCTGTTTGGTTCAGTTTCCAGTTTCGGTCTATTTTATTCTCATTTTATATGGAAACTAGGGGGATTCAAGTTGAGAAGAAGAAGGTTTAAATATATATATATATGGGGATTGGTGCGCTATTTTGCTTTTCTTTTTTATTTTGCTAGTTTTTATTTTTTGCCTGTGCTTTTCTCTGTTTTGATAGAAACTGAAAGTATCTAGCAAACAACTTCAAAATGACATTTGAAAAGATGAAAGAGGTAATTATATTGAGTCATATGAAAAATATACACAGTCCATTGTACATGACAACATTTATGTGGTTTTTCATAGGAATGGCCTTTTTAGATTGGATGCATTCTCGTATACTGTTGGGGATTTCATTTTCAATACATTCCAAGTTCTATTGCATTTCTGGTATTCATTGATTGAGATGCGTAATGGATTGATAGATTATTTCTTGGCCTGTTTTAAAAATGGTGATGCTAAGGCTTTGTAGTCCTATGAATACGAACTAGAATATGATTTTCTTCGGTAGTTGCATGGAATACATGATGTGGCTACGTATTTTTCAAAGATGTGGTTGTCTACATCTCCAGTTCTGCCTGCACATCAGAGGGGACTTTGGGGAGATACATTTTGTATTCGATGGTTGTCTAACTGACTGAACATATCAATTGGCATATGGTCATTGACAAGAAAAACAAGATATCTACTATTCAAGAACTGCATCTGACAATCCATATTGCATCTTGTTCCATGATGTCGATGCCCTCAATGGCCATTATGAAACACTGTTGTACATAAAAATGTCCATATGCAATAGAGAAGGTCCTCGTATCTACTTTTCCATTATTTGCAAAGACCTTCAATTGCAATGGAAACAGATTTTGGATGGCATAGATTGTTATGGTTTATAGTTGGAAACAAATGTTGTGCCTAGCTGTGGAGATAGTCTGTTTAATGCAATTTGTTGTTTGGTAGAAGTCGAGTTCGATTTTCAGTCATTGCATCTTTACATTGTAAAGTCCTTCTGCAATGGGATTATAGGTGGCAGCGAACAAGATTTTAGGTGCCTCCATCAGCACCTTTGCCCATATCTCATGGAAAATATGTCGACAGTTGGAAGTTGGTAGGAATACCTTGTGAACATGGCGCTTCCATATGAATAAGGGAATATGGAGGGTTACAGATTCTGTTTGCAATGGTTTTCTATGGTATTCAGGGTGAAGATCTAGGTTTGGTCGGCCTCGCCATCTGACACTATCCATTCCTGGACTACCGATTCAAATTACGGTCAAACAATTCACATCATGTCATTGAAAATAGATACAACACATATCCATTATGAACCTTTGCTTGGAGATATCGATAGTTCAGGGTTGATTTTGCATGCCACACAAACGACATCGAATTTGAATACGCATGGAATTCTCTTTAGTCAAAATGAGAGTCCTCCCGGTTGCGATATGGGAAGATAGGGCTTCAAAAAAAAAACATGCATAGAATTCATTTCAGTTGTGATGAGGCCATAGAGGGATTAAACAAAAAATTTAAGGTAAGTTATCACAATTTGAAAAAAACTATTCGTCAAATTCGTCTGACTTCTGATAAGAAAATAGAGGCCTTGAACAAAAAGCTTAAAATAGATTCTGAGAAATTGGGTGAGAGTGAAATTCATCCCAATTGCAAGAAACGTAGATTAAGTTACCACAACTTGAAAAAGGTCATGCGCGAGAGAAAAAAATACATTGTTACACTTCCTTTTAGAGAGAAATTCACATATGACAATGTAAAGAATTTTTTTTGTGCAGAACAGAACATAAACATGTGTGATTTCATATCCCAGAATGGTCATGCAACTGTGGTAGTTCATGGTGTACATGAAAAACAGGAAATAATTTCTACCCATACTTCCCTGCGAAAAAAAAATGCAAGACAAACCTACATGAAACAAATGAAATACACTCCTTCCATTGCATGTGCAATTTGTGAACAATTGAATTTTTCAAAAAACAGTAAGTCTTTCACGCCTAATTTGCAAGCAGAATACCTCCAATTGGCAGCCCACGATAAACCATTTTCCAGTGAGAAGGTTTGTCTTCCATGCAAACGATCGCTTGAAAATGGAAAACTGCCACAGTTTGCAACCCCTGACCGAATAAGATGTAATACACCACAAGCAGATGTAAGTGCACTTACGGAACTTGAGGAGAGACTTGTCTCTTTGTGAATTGCATTTCTCAAATCAGACCTTGGGGCTATAAGTGACCCCATATGGTCTTAACAAGATCAATTATTAATGTGCTTATTCATCTAGATGTTGTTCAAAAAGCATTGCCACAGGTCATTAACAATACAATTACAATTTACAATCGATGTGGCTCTGAAAAGACACTTGCAATAAAAAAATGCATATCAGACAGGAAAAGTGCATGTGCATGTTGTTATGAAAGCATTAAAGGAATTATGTTCCAGGGCCCTGTACAAAGCAGAGAACATTTGTATAAATGCCAACTAGAACAATGTTCTCGCAAAAGAACATGGAAACTCTGTAGAGACTCTCAAAAATCCTATTGATTTTGATACAAGTGATGAATTGGAGAATGAAACACCTTTTGAAACATTGGTCCATGGATTCACTGATTCACGGTGCATTCGTGACTTACAAGACAAAATTGTTGAAATCGCACCTAGCGAGGGGCAGCATCCACTTGGAATATTCAAGGAAAAATTCGACGAGGAAATGAACTTTCCAACACTGTTCTACGGAGATCCACGTGGCACTGATATTACAGAATGATTCAGTTATCATAAAATTGTCCGATGGGAGCTACTACATTCAAGCAGTTACTTCTCCTGTCATATAACAGATTTGTTTTTCAAAACAATGCGCATAATAATAGAGAAATTTATGTCCTGCATGCGGGTCCGAATAAGAAAAGGCCAGTTACAAGGAAGAAATTTTTTGGCCAAGGATGTGAAGTACAAAGTAAACCTAGAAAAGATCTGAAATCTGATATTGGATACATAGATTTCAAGAACATCTGCACCTCTCCTAACTATTTGCAAAAAAAATAGATTGCAATGATCTGGCAATTGGGTCCACCAATATTTTTCATCACATTTACAAGTGCAGAGCATTGCTGGGATCCATTGGTGGCTGTCATTTCTGACCTGCATAGCAACAGGAAACGTAAAAAAAAAAACGATACATTGGAAAATAACGACATTTACTACCTCATAAGAAAAGACCCGGTGACATGTGCTCGATACTATAGAAATAGAATAAATTCTTTGAGACAATTGATATGTCATGATGAAAGGTTTTTTGGAAAAATATCGGACTACGTTTTTGTGACTAAATTCCAGAATAGGGGAAATGAGCATGACCACGCACTGTTGTGGATAGAGGGTGCACCGGTCTATGGAGCTAATAAGAATTCAAAGATCGAACAATTTGTGGATAAATACATAACATGAAATATAGATCATTTGGAACCAGACCTTGTGAAATTCCATAAACATTGCCATACAATAAGTTGTAGAAAATGAAAAATCTCGTATTGCAGATACAACTTTCTCGTTCCACTAATGAGAGCTACAACCAGTTAGTTTAGAGGATAGTGTGGTTGTTGAGAAATCTAAATCCTTGTTTGCATTTCTAGAACAAGGAGGATTTGACGAAATTATGAGCTTTGATGCCTTCTTGACACAGGTAAATCTATCAGAAGATGAGTACATCCAAGCCATACAAATAACGCTTAGGAAACCAACACTTTTCCTTAAACGAAAACTCTCCCATAATTGGAACAACAGTTTCTCCAAGGACATGCCAGTTATTTGGAAAGAAAATACAGATGCACAGTACATGATGAATGAATATGTTGCAGCTTCCCACTGCACCTCGTATATGACGAAGATTGACAAATCTATGACATCTACATTCAAAAAAATATGCAAAGAACACGAAAGAAGTCATATTGATGCCATACAAATGATACACACCCTTGGCAATACATTGTTTAATCTTCAACAAATGTCTGCTCAACAAGCAGTTCACATTGCCCTTTCTTTACCCCTCACTTGTAGTTCAAGAAAATGTGTCTTCATAAACACATCTCCACTTGAAAAACAAACATTTATGCTTAAAACACCAATTTTGCTGCAACAAGAACCTGACAATTCATAGGATGTCATATGTTACTCTATTATTGATTATTACATCCAACGTCCATCTCCTATTAGGCATATCTTCTTAGCAGAATTCGTATCACATTACAAAAAAAATGGGACACCCATATTAAAAAGAAAAAAACCCTCTGTTATACTATTTGTCAAATACAATAAACATTGTGACTATGAAAACTATTGTAGAGAAAAACTGTTGTTGTATGTTCTGTTCCATGAAAACGAAGACACATTAATACATAACTTCTCTACATGGGAGGTTGTGTATTTTTCCTTTAAGACTATAGTGCATATCAATGAAGCTAGATTTACCTACAATGTTAATCCAACATGGGGCGATCTAGAAGTTGCACTTAATGACCTAGAAAACCCTGGCGATCATGATGAGACATTTAGAAACCCGAAAACAACCAGAACTCCTTTAGAGTCCTATGACTCACAAGCGGATTTTCCTCGCCCTCCAGAGGCTGAAAGTGAAAAATGTATCAACCTTGGTTTTCAAGTTACAAAACATCCTTTTCTGATTGAAAATAATGAATACCACAGAATAAGACATCTGTTGAATTACGAACAACAAACAAGTGTAAAGGACATTGCCCTTAAAAAATGGTTGAACATGAACAATCATGTGCATGTGTTCCTTATAGGCAGAGTAGGAACAAGCAAGACATTCACAGCTAAAGCATTGTTCCAAATGCTTATACGAATCTATGATTCAAATAATTGATCGGATCCTATGAAACCAAAGGGTCTAATAGTTTCATACACATGAAAAGTTGCATACAATGTTGGTGGAACAACAATCCACTCTACATTTTTAATGTCTTTTAACAAGTCACAGTTTCTTCCACTTAGCAAGGAAATGTTGGAAACATTATCTAAGCTTTGCAAGGAACTCCAACTTGTCTGTATAGATGAAGCATCTTTGATTGGCATTCGGTTCTTGTATTCCATTGACATCCGGCTAAGAAGCATAAAACATGTGCAGACCAAATACTTTGGAAACATTGGCATGATCTTCTGTGGCGATCTTTACCAGGCACAACCCATCCAAGATTCTTTGATATTTGAACAACCTATCGTTAACATGGAAACAGTGACCCGTGACTTCTGGAGAGACAATATTAAATTCTTTGAGTTGCATACTACAATGGGCCAGACAGATGAAACATTCATTGCAATTCTGAATAGAATGCGCACAAATCTCCAAACATATGATGACTTGACCTATATCAATTTGAGGTGCTTACGGCCTGCACCAATAGATCCAACGTTCCCTTACCTATTCTACAGAAATAAGGATGTTGCAAAGCATAATAACCACATGTTTTCACTCATGCCTGGCGATGATATCATCATCAATTCAATTGACTTGGAAGAAGACAACCATGGAAATGTCCCGCATCATGAACATTCAGTCAATTTACCTTTGCCCTGAAATTAGAAATGCTAGTTGAAATATATGTCTGTAACTATGATTTACAGGATGGCTTGGTGAATGGTGCAGATGGAATACTGAAAGACTATATGAAGATAGAAAAAGTATATGTCCTTTGTATTAAGTTCCATGAACCACATATAGGCAAGTGACAAGCAAGCAAGTTGTCTTATGTATATAATTCAAACACTGCAAGCGATTGGACTCCTATTTTGTGAATATCAAATCCAGTATCGACATCAACAAAGATAGGTCGACTGAATATTCGCAAAAAGTTTCCAATTAAACTTGCATGTGCATGTACAGTCCATAGATCACAAGGACTAACACTTGATAATGTTTCATTTCAGCTTGCTGGAATTTGGATACATGGACATGTATACACAACATTGTCCCGTGTCAGAAGCATAGACTCCTTGTATTTACTAAGTCCCGTGACAAAAGATAACTTCAAAGTGAAACTGAAAGTTGATATTGAGATGGAATGACTGAGGACCACCGCAAAATGGAAACTGCATTATGATTACCAATCCATACAAACAAATTCATTTGTATCAATTCTCTCGCTTAACACATGCAGATTAAATGCACACATGGATGATATATTGAATGACTATGATTTAATGCAATCCGATATTCTGTGCTTCCAGGAAACACACATGGCATTATTCATGCAGAACAAACAATTCCTAAATCACAATTGCATATCAAGTTACATTACACATGGGGTGATGATACTGGTGAAAAAACATGTACCAGTTTTGGACCACATACATATCGAAGAAAAAAATGTTGAATTGGTGCTTGCCAATTTTTTTTCCCATGGAACAAAAGTTGCAATACTAAATCTATACGTTGCTCCCCATGCAGCATTCCCCAACATAGTAAATTTTATTTCCAATGCATTGGACCATTTCCATCTGAACGGATCCATTGTACTTATAGGAGACTTCAATATTGACATTCTACAAAATACTGGAAGAACAAAAGAATTGCAAAACTACATGTGCAAATACAGTCTGCAGTTTCTTTTGAACAACACAGCCCATCTGCAAAATGCACTTATTGACCATGTCTGGTCCAATGTGCCCATTTCTCAATACAGTATGTTTGTCTTAGACACATATTGGTCTGATCGTGATACAATTGGTATTGCACTTGAATTATGACATATACATCAAACTTATTGCAAACTCATATTTCTATGTTTCAAATCATATATGTATCCCTGATTTCTACACATAGCATTCTGCTAAACATACAGATGGTCTTCTACTCTAATTATAAAATATACATTGTGCAAAAAAAAAAACAAATAAGGTACATCGTCAAAAAAACTATTTGTGACTCTATTCATCTTATTCAATTTTTTTTTTTGTATATATGTACATAGTAGTTGACTTTTTCTTAACATCTGAGCTTATGTTCATATCCCTTTTGTTTTGTACTTTTGTTGATAGAAACAAAAAGGAAAACTAGAAGGCACAAAGAACTCCTACCCAGAGATGTACACGAATCATTGCAAATGTGCATTCTTTTTCTGCCTGTTTTCCATAGTAAACAGTTTTTCCTTTACTTTCTCTGAATTTGTCAAACTTCTTTACAGGTATGTTTTCTTTTTTCTTGCGCCGAGAAGCCACTACACTACACGTCCGCCATCTAGCATAACTGCAATTTTGAGACAACCAACCCACAAGTCCATTTGTCAATATGTATATCGCCCAACTATAATTTTTATTTGCAGGACACGAAACATTAGAGGCACAGTGTGCAGCTCACAAGTGCGCGATCCAAATAAGTGGCTAAGTATTGAATAAGGGATTTGTGCATCATACGAAATTTGTAGGACATCGAACAATAGAGACCTGTTTCTAACCCCAGCAAACCAACAACGCGCGATGCACAAACTGTACATGCTCTATAAATTCTCAGCCACCCAGCAAGTCTGCTTGTAAATTTGTATATCGCGGAACTGTATGTGCTATTTGTAAAACACGGAACAATAGAGGACTATTTTTTGACCCCTCCCGTCCGAGAACCCGCAAGTATGGAATGCGATATCGGTACACAATCTATAAAATCTCATGTTCATACTTTATAAAGGCACATATTTACTTTTTCCTCATTTCTACACACACTGATCTGGTAATCACAGACTTGGTGTTGCACATGAATTATGAAATGTGCAGTGGGAGTCGGACGAAGCCCTTTTCTTTTCTTAGACAATTTTGAACCCGTCAGCCCAAGAACCAAATTGCTTATTTGTGGGAGCCCACCATCCCTAGAGTAGAATGTTGAGCCAGTCACCTCGCAAATCTGCTTCTCAATTTATTATCATAAGATATTCGCAAGGCACCGAACAATAGAGCGTTGTTTTTGACCCCACTAGCTCGAGAATCCGCGATCCATAAACTGTAGATGGTCTATCAAATCTAGGCCAGCCCACAAGTCCGCTTCTCAATTTGTATATCGCGGAACTTTGTCTGCTACTTGTAGAATACCAAACAATAGAGGCCTTCTTTTGAGCCCACCTGCCCGAGAACCCGCGATCCCAAACCATGCACTTTTAGACTTGGCCATTCCTTCCTTGCTTTCTCTTCCCCGTGGCTGTTACCTTTGCACGTGTGCATGATAAAAAATATTGTTTATATATATATATATATATATATATGTAAATATGTCTTCTTTCTAAATCTTTAATGCTAACAGGTCATCGTGCAACTACCATCTAAGCTGTCATTGATGCGCGCAAGGCTTGAGAATTTTTTCCATTAATGCAATTTTTGCAAAGCATTTTTTTCTCCCTTCCCAATTTTAATTTCAAATGCCATGGAATGTCATTCAAACGCCGTCATCTTGCTTCCTTCATGAAACATCTAATCGCTTCCCAGTATTAATTTCAAATACCATGTAATGTCATTCGCACGCCGCCAGCTTGGTTCATTCATGAAACCTCCTATCCTTAAATGTTGTTCACCATAACCCTCACCTTTGGACTTCTAATTTTGCAATAAATACGCTTTACTTCTAACATGTCACCATACAACATACATAGATATTGTCATTAATGAGGAGATTTTTCATTTGCACGCATTGAAGCAATGTTTGTGGGGGGTTATATTGTCCCCTCCATTTCTTCATTTCAATCAACATCTGGAGCCAGCCAACCTTTTGATAAACTACAGCCAACATCTCCACAGCAGTTTTGTAGAGATACGGTCAACATCTTCATCAAGAGATTCCCATGCAGAAGAACGAAAAAAGAATTGTAGGGGAGGCGGAGCAACCCAAAATTTACTGTCAAAACATATATCTTGACGCTAATCTGGAAAGCATATTCTGCAACCTTGATCACCCCGCACATGCAATTCAACATACCTGCTCAATGGACATGGTTGGTACCAAAATTTTTGACGAAGATGAATCCTTCATATTCCAGAGCGTTGTTTTTGAAACCGAATCAAAAAAATTAATCATTGAAAAAAGAGATGTAAAAAATAAGAAACGAAAACATCGTTCAGAACTTGACCTTGCAAATATGTACACATCCAAAATATCTGAACTTCACAGGGAAACCAGAGATTCTCTTCATGATTCCGTTGGAGTCACTAAAGCCAAAAATTCCATACTAAAGAATCGGATTAAGAAATTAGAGGAAGCTTTGTTTCCTATGCCATTTCTTCGCAGCTCCTTGGAAATAGCCATGCCTGCGACTACGTGCACCCCTGAAACAAATATAAAAGGGTCCTCCAACTTCTTCGCATCTTGTAGACGTTATGTTGAGAAAAATATCAACAAAAGAATAGAATTGATTTCCAAGGCCTGGGAAACATCACAAAATATGGATTCCTTAGGGAGCATGGCACATAAATTTCTCCTACTTCTGCAAATGGATTTAAAGAATGAAGAAACTTTCTATGTGCACTCGAACATCCCTTTTGCCTTTCATGTCAACAACATGCCAGAGACGAGAACAAGACAACATGATCTCCCATCCAAAAAAATTCTCACTCAATTAGAAGCATGCTAGAAACAGAAAGTGAAGAACCTGTACCTAATTGTGAAATTGTGTGAGCAAGCAATATCAAAGAAAGAAACATTATTCACAAAGCTCACCAAAATAGACATAGCAGGAAAGAAAAACAACTTTCAAGACCCCAGCTTAATCCTCAACTCACTAACGTTAACCAAGCAAGCTTTTGATCAACAAGTTTATAATTTGAAGGCCTTATCTTTAGAAAAGTTTTACAGAATTGTTGAATATGATGAAGAAGAGGTGGACAATTGGCTAGTCAGGTATTCTCTATAGAATGGAGACATTCATGAAGGTCTGTGTAAACTTTCAATTGATCTAAGAGAATTAGAAAATGAAGTTTTCAACATTTGAATCCGCAATGACATCAATGTCATCCCCTTGAGAAGCTATATTGAAGAGAATTTGAAGTGGATAAGCCACAAAATCCAATAGGCAAATGCATAAATCCTCTGTGTATCAATCCAGTTATTGAAGCGGGTTACCCACAAAAACCAATAGGGAAAGGCATGATCAACCAAACAAAAAAATTACTTATACGTACCATCCCTTTAAGTGTATAGTGATAGTCTTTTCTTTATCAATCCAGTTATTCCTTTTCCGAGTAGAAATCTATAGCCAAAACCTGATCTTCGCATTTCTACTTTTCAGGTATTACATTCTAGCATGTCCAACTTCTTTCCACACTCCTATTTCTTGTACATATTTGTGTTATGGTCCGCGAGATCCCCAATCCCAGTCTATATGACAAACGTATTTACATTTCCAGGGATATGTAACAAACTATTATTTATTTCATATATTCCAAATAAAACTATTCTTTTGTCTTCTTATATATTTATGTCTTCCTGGATTTTTTATCTTCAACTATGCTGAATGTGAAGTCGTTCTGTTTATTTTATCTCTATTCTATTTTTTTCTTTTTCAAAATAAAGTATGACATAAATCACTCCCTCAAATTCGACATATCATATTTCACACATATATATGTTTCTTTAAATTTCCAGGAATATGTAACACGTTTCATTTTTTCCCAATTTTCAGCTCGCCAGCTCGACAACCCGCGCTCCAAAAACTGCCTAAGTATGTAATCTAGGCTCTGTCACACTAGATAGAATGAGGGCTCCGTACATGCTCTATAAAATCACATATTTCATATGTATAAAAGTAAATATCTACTTTAAAAAATTACATTTTTTCCATGTACAATTTATGCTCTCCAGGAACCTATAGTTTGATACATTCCAATTTCTTGTATCCACGAGCCCCTGTTTTAAAGAAAAATAATTTGGGAATTCTATTTATTTGGTCCTCCTATCCACCACCCTGTGTAACAAACATTGGTACTATATTTTTTGTACATTTTCCCACCACTGTGTGTAAAACCTATGTAAAGAAAAGTAATTCCTGACTGTTAAATTTTTGGGACACAAGCCCCTTGAAATTCAAATAGTCTACAGGTTCCATTATCAATTTGTACATCACGTAACTCTCGGTGCTATTTGAAGGTCATGGAACAACAGAAACCCGTTTTTCAGGTCCCCAGCCCGAGAACCCACGATCCAAAAACTAGCTATGTATGGAATGAGGGTTCCGTCTATGCTCTAATTTGGGAAGGATAGTTTTCCTCCCGATTTTATGTGTTCCTAGATTTTTCATTTTCAGAATGGACTATGACATAAATCACTTACTCAAATTTTAGATATCAGATTTCACTTATATATATATATATGTGTGTGTGTGTGTGTTTCTTTAAATTTTTAGCAATATGTAACACGTTTTATTATTTTTTTATATAAATGTAATAAAATCGTGTTCACTACTCTCTTTCTACTCAAATGTAAAGAGACTGTCATTTCTTGCATCTTTGCAACATGTCCTGCATAATGTTTGTCACAAAGGCCCTTAAAATTAAAATAGTCTGCAAGCTCGCTTCTCAATTTGTACACCTTGTATCACTAACTGCTCTTTGTAGGACATGGAAAGAGGGCTCTGTCTTTGTTCTATAACATCTCATCCCCATACTTTATGAAAGTACATATTTCGTATCTATCAAATTAAATGTCTACTTTAAAAAATTACGTATTTGCTATGTATAGTTTATGGTCTGCAAGAACCTATAATTTCATAAATTTCAATTTTTTGTGTCAAGGAGCCCCTGTTTTAAAGAAAACTAATTCAGGAATGCTATTTATTTCGTTCTTCTGCCCACTGCCCTATGTAACAGACACTGGTACTATACTTTTTGCCCTCTTTTCCACCAGCATATGTAAAACCTATGTAAAGAAAACTAATCTGCGAATGCTGAATTTTTGGGACACAAGCTCCTTAAAATTCAAACACTCCGCAAGTCTGATTCTCAATTTGTATATCGCAGAACTGCTGGTGCAATTTGTAGGACACGAAAGAACAAAAGCGTGTTTTTTAAGTCCCCAGCCCGAGAACCTACGATCCAAAAAATACCTAAGTCGAGAAGCTATTTTTTTAAAGAAAACTAATTCAGGAATCATATTTGTTTCATACTTTTCTCCACCAGCCTATGTAACAGATGTTAGTACTATTTTTGTTTTTTACTCTAGCAGCATATGTAAAAAGGAAAACTAATTCGGGAATGTTAAACTTGTTCGACACAAGCGCCTTCAATTTCAAATACTCCACAAGTCCGTTTGTAAATTTGTATATCGCGGAACTCTATGGACTATTTGTAGGCCACGGAACAACAGAAGCCCAATTTTCAGCCCGCCAGATCGAGAACCTACCATTCAAAAATTCTAGTCCTCAAAGTAGCATGTCAATTTGTATATTGCGAAACTCTTGGTGGTATTTGTAGGACACGGAACAACATAAGCCCAATTTTTAGCCCACAATCCAAACAACTCAAAATGAAGCTTTTGTGCATGCTCTATATATCTACTTCATCAAATTACATATTTGATTTTTGTTGGCCACAGAACAACAGCAGACCAATTTTCAGCCTCCTAGCCTGAGAACCCGCGATCCAAAATTTCAAATAGTCTGCAAGACCGCTTGTCAATTTGTATATCGCAGAACTCTCAATGCTATTTGTAGGCCACAAAACAACATAAAACCAATTTTCATCTCGACAGCCCAAGAACCCGTGCTCCAAAAATTCAAATAGTCTGCAAAATTGCTTCTCAATTTGTATTTCGCGAAACTCTTGATGCTATTTGTAGGTGACGGAACAAAAGTAGCCCAATTTTCAGCCCACCACCCCGAAAACCTGGAATGAAGCTCTCGTTCCTTTGTTTTAAATAAAACTAATTCGGTGTTGGTAGTCTTTTTATGCTTTTTTCCATGAACCTATGGGAGCACAATTTTCAGCCTACCATCCCGACAGCCACAATGGTCTATATATCTACTTAATCAAATTACATATTTGGTATCTAGCAACTCTTCTTTGTAACATATGTACGCCCTTAAATATCAAATAGTCCACAAATCCAATTGTCAAATTGTATGTCGCGGAACTCTGGGTGCAATTTGTAGGCCACGGAACAACAAAGCCCGAATTTCAGCGCACCAACCCGTTACTACTATTTCTATGTATTTTTTCCACGGTCGTATGCAAAGAATATCTAAAAAATAGTTATACCCACGTGTTTGTACTCCTTCACATTTTTTCCCTTTCCCGCGGATGGGTTTCTAGTACAGCACACGCATCGAACAGAGCAACCAGGAGCGATACTCCGTGGCGTTGGCAATGTGACGACCGCGTGCCACTCACTCCCAACTACCTAATCAGTTCAACTTCAGCTCGCTCGAGGCATGGAACCATTACTCTCAATGCACCCTGCTCTGCTTTCACATCCTTTCGACGGACCAACACCCTCGTTGTGCCTTTACTCTGCACGTGCGGCCATTTATGGAACCTCACCAACTGCTCAACCTATTTCAATTTCTCCAATGGGTCCATATGTCTCATTCTTCGTGATTTTTCTTCTCACAGCTCAGCTTCCTGACCAGCCTTTCCCTGCTCTGCATTTGTCCTTCCCTTCTCTGTTCCTACCGCGTTTAATCTCTCCCACTGTCCCGGAGATGCCCTAGCTACGAAGGAAGTCCAAAGGCCGACCAGCCTGCCAACCAAACCAACCCCACCTGGTCCTGCATCCCCCGCCTGCTCCCTCCTTGTTGTCCTCCTCCTCTTCGGCCACCTTGTCCTTCTCCCTCACGTAGTCGACTCAAATTCCCTCATCTCTCCCACCCCTTTTTGCATCCCTTGCTAACAGAATGGAGGAGCTAGACTGCTCTGTTGGACAACTGAGAGGTGGGGGTGAATCAGTTGTTACCGTGCTTAAACAATTATGCTTCTTTTAAACTCTTTGTTGAGACACTAAATGATGATCACAATAATGCAGGGAAATAAACAATGGCACATTCAACATCAGTATATGAGAAACACAGAGACAGATATTTCCTGAGGAAACCCATACAGGGTAAAAACCTCTTTTTCTTTATATGATAAGTAATAGTTACATTCTTTACAGTATCATACATATGAGAACCAACTCATAATGAGGCTGCAACCTATGTTTCGCAAGCTGCTACTTGCTGAGAGCACCAACTCTCTGTTTTCTCTAGCACCGACTAGAAGGAAGCACCAACTCCTTGGTTTCTCTAGCACCAACTCCCCGGTTTATCTAGCACCAACTAGAAGGAAGCACCAACTCCCTGAGTGTTTCCAGCACCAACTGGATGGAAGAACCAACCTCCAATCATACAGGAACCAACCTGTAAAACAGAGAACAAGAGTTCTCCCTTGCACCACCCTGCCACCCTGGTTTCTGTGGCTGCAACCAGATGGAAGCTACAACTCCCTGTGTTCAAGCACCCACTTGAACTTCTGAGGACAACAGTCCTCCCGAGCACCTCCCAACCTCCCTTAAATATTAATTCTTTGTTACTCTAACTTATTACATTGATATAATGTTCAACAATGGCTTACCAGACTCATCACTATTCTGCTACATTTCGTTACTCTGTATGCCTCATTGCCTTCCTGCACACCTCACTTGCGTTGTCTGTTCTTCTGCCTTTTAAGCTTTGTGCGCCATACCCATTCACTGCACAGATCCTCTTCTGTTCAATTCAGCTGCTGCACTCTCCTTCTTCACACATGAATCACCTTCACCAGCTACAATCATAGCAAACTCCAACAGCAGCAACAACCCTTCTCTTCTTTGTACCGTGTATATATAGCTTTTGTGCATCTTGTGCATGCAATGTTTGCCATGCCTCTGCATGCAAAATCTATGTCATTATCCTCCACCTCTCGAGTGCTCTATATGATCATCATCGTGACTCTTCAGCTTCTCTGGTGGTTCGCCCCGCGTGTCCAGCATCACTGTATGTTATCCTGAGATTCCTCAGCCTCTCTGGCAGTTTGAGACTCTTCGTCTTCTCTGTGACAATCGAACTCACTTTCTTTGTTTCAGTTACAGGCCTCAATGCCCATCCATCTGTCAATCCCTTCTAAGAATAGTCTTCCTTCACCGGACGAAGCTTGGAGACTCTTCATCTCCTTTGGCGATTACACAGCGGTCTCTTCGACTTCTCTAGCAGACGTCATCAATGGTTTCTGGCAGTCTCACTGCGTCATACCTTAGTAGCGCTCCGATATTGTTTAAATTCATCTACATCGTTGGATATACAACGAGCAAATATAGACGGTCAGTATCAGTGTTCTCAGATCTATGGTCAGGATTCGATTCCGGAGCCCCCTTGTCATTCTATCTTTAAGCAGAGGGGGGGGTTCCAGAATTGGGCGCGCATCTCTCGAGCAGTCAAGATTAAAGCAGCTAGATCAATAATGCTCAAGCGATTCCGGACCCCCCTTTCCTTTCTGTGTTTAATACGGTGGGGGGGGGGGCGGAATGGTGGAGTATTGATGAAGGGCCCCACTCATGTTGTGTCACCTTCTGTATCGTTCTCCACCTGACCGTGCGACAGGGCTCAACTCCTCCTTGTCCTCTGACATCTTTCCATCTCTCGCTGATGTGACCAAGGGATATGACCACAACCTCATGCATAAGGCGCTTTCGAAATTTCGACATTCCTGTGGTGAATGTTCTTGTCACTTCCAAATCCCGATCCACGAAACTACATGAAGAAAATCAATGGTCTAGATCACTTCTTAACTTAACGGTTGCGATTAAATTGCGAATTTGCATATCGCAAAATCGGGGTTCTTGTTGTCAAGTGATTTTGTCATTTCAAAGTCCCGATCCCCGATACTCTATGGAGAGAATCAATGGTCCAAATCACAGCTTGATCTGACGGCTCAGATTGCATCGTGATTTCACATATCGCGAAATCGGGATTCTTGATGTCAATATTCTTTGACATCTCCAACTCTCGATCCCCGAAACTCCGACAGGGTGTCCATCTGTTGACGTCACACATGGATTGACACGTGTTGAATGCTGCCACGTGTCACTCTGATTCGTGACTCACATGTGCTTGAAATCTTGAATTAGTCTGACATTTGTCATTACCTGGTTGTACCACGTGTCGCTAGCTGACGTGGTCTGCTGTCGTGAGTTAGGTCGACGGTCTAGATCACATCTTGATCTGACGGTTCATGTTCAGTCAGGATTTCACACATTGCAATTTCGGGGTTCCTGATGTCAATAAACTTTGACATGTCCGACTCTCGATCCCCGGTGCCTCTCCATTGAGTGGAATCAACAGTCCAGATCAAAGCTTGATCTGACGGCTCAGATTACATCGTGATTTTTCATATCGGGAAATCGGGATTCCTGTTGCATTGTTTCTTTGACATTTCCAAAACGCGATCCTCGAAACTCTGACGCGCTCTTTACACACTAGCTCTCCTGGCTAGGCTCCTGGCCCATATGACAATTATCCCCATGACCGCAGCCAAACCTCCTTGCACTTTTAACGACCGTGCAGGTTCTCCTCGATCCAACGGTGGTCGGACTCTGTGCTCAGATCTGACGGCTGAGACCTGTCCTTCTCTTTAGCGCGCTCTTCTTGTCTATATTCAGATCTGACGACCCTCGTTCTGTCAGGATTTCACCTTGGCTTTTCCCGATGATAAACCTCGTGCAGCTCCTGTCCGATCTGACGGCTGACGGGATTTCTGAATGAGATCCAACGGCTGTGGATCTTTGTCTTCCTTCTCTTCTGTGAACTCCTATATCTTGAGCTTTGTTGTGTGCGTGCTCCTCGACGTTGTTCCTCCTGAGCTTTCACTTCCGAATCCCCAAGGGATTCTTGGACTTCTGCACCTCTGCAGAGTCTTCACATGCACACTCTGATCCTACCATCTTCACTGTTGTACTTAAGCCATTATCACTATTGTACTTGCCATCAATGACAAGTCTACGCTGCTTGTAAAACATGCCAACAATCCTTTGTACATTCTTCCTGTACCCATGCCATCTTCATTGTTGTACTTGCCATCTTCATTGTTTTACTTGCCATCAATGACAAGCATATGCTACCTGTTAAACATTTCCAACAATCTCCCCCTTTGGCATTGATGGCAACAAAGACACCCAGATTCTTTTCTCCCCCTTTGACATCAATGTCAAAGAGAACATGCTCCCCCTGAGCT
>ML780135.1:165120-177337 GCA_009831015.1 Picea engelmannii | reverse complement strand
ATACGCTTTCAACTTTTCATGCATCACATCTTTTTCTACAATTAAAAGAGATAATTTTCATCAGGGAACACCTGTCGGGGCATGCGATGTTCTAAGTGCCCCAAAAATTGTTTTTTGTTTTCCATATGCAATATAAGCTAAGGATTTATTTTGGGCTTTCAACAAGTGCGACTTCCTTCCCCTCCATTTTCCCCTTGGATGGGAGTAGGATTTTTCTGAAGGACAAGCTCACACCCAAGGTCTAGAATGGATTTATTTTGTAGCTGATAGACTATTCTAACATCTTTCGATTCTCAGGAAGAGTCCAAAGAAGAGTCTGGGTCAAGGTAGGGGAGATATTGGTGGGAGGGAAGAGGAAGAAGGGAAGGAGAGAAAGGAAGAAGGGAGGTCGCATAGGGATGGAATAAAGGGGTAACGGGCGGAGGGGGGACTTGCAATCTCTTGAGATACCCTAAACAATCTTTACCCATAAGAGATAAATAATGTAAAATAGAATTTAAAGGAGGAGGGGGGGGGGGGTGCTTAACATACCAAAATGAGATGTAAGGTCCTGTAAAAATTCCTTTGTCAATTGGGATGGATGGGAGTCTACAGTCTCTTTTACATAAAATATTTGTCCCTTCTCAAGCACTTGTTGAAGAGTCGGATCTACTTTGGAGTTTCCCTCTTGCTCCATTCAGGGTACCTTTGGCCCTGAAACCACCAAACTAGGGGATCCATAGGTGGGATCCTTTTTCCTTTACATCTAGTGGTGTCAACCGCTTCTTAGAGGGAGGATAAAAATTCCTCGCATTAGGAGGTCAAAAAGGCAAGGTACATTTACTGGTATTGTTCCCATGCTTGTGACATTGTCGACACCTAAAAGGAATCCCTTCATAATCCAATCTTTGATGAAACCGAACATCCTCCTTTAGCAACACCAATTCTTCAGGCAATCCGGCACGAACATCCAAAGCTACTAGAATTTGGGCCATAGACATTTAACCTATTTATTTGTAGGACACATCTACGTCACATGTGGGCCATATTAGGCCCTAATAGAATCTATAGTGTACAAGGATTATAATGGATAAGGTTCATTATTAATATATAAAAATATAAAAAATATTAAGCAAACTCAATAAATAAAATAAACAAAAGTCCATGTGTAGAAGTTACAGGAATCTTAGTCCCCATCCTTGATGTTATGATTGTATCATGCAACCAACCATTTTATAAAACTAATTTCAAATTAAGTAATACATTTACATTAGTTCCATTGAAAATACAAAAACGCAATTAGTCAACCATTTTTTCTTACGTCCCAAGTGAACATCTAAAGGTAGACCCAATGCAAGGCGTTTTGACGAGTTGTTGGTGGTCTCTGAAATTTATAGTTTATTAACAACTCGTCACAAGGAGACAAAATATGTATTGCATGCACAACAACAAAGTTTGATGCCTTTCTTTTCATAAATAACTCTTTGTCATTGGAGTGTTCTTCAAAGGAACAATTTGCACTAAACAATGAGGCCTTGCAACTATTTATGAACCATGCAATGTTCCCATGAGTTCATGGACGATCATCGATATATAATAGGTTTTTCATGTTAAAGTTTTCATAAGCATAACCATTCATGCACATACTATTCATGGAAATGTTATGTTTGTATATGACAATATTCAAGTAATCAGACTGACTATAAAGAGGACCACAAAATGGCATAAGTTCCACTGATTGTTTGGGAGAAACAAATACATGTGAAAGGATAAACAACCTAATATTTGCAACATCTATTTTATACTTGGAAATCATATAACTATTACTAGAAAAAGTGAATTTGGTTCAAACATCCGGTATAGGCATGGACTATGCCAAAGCACCATAAAAATCTTGGTTGCAATTAGTTTGTTATTTACTTTGTAGATGGATATAAAGAGGGAATTCCTCATTACCTTCCAACAATTGAACAAATGTTGGTATCTACTTGGACATTTTTTCTCTTAGCTCATACAACATTTTTTTATCTCCTAGTAGTGATGTTTTGGGTAGTATTGATATTATACTTTGTCTCACTATAAGAAATCTCCGTTGAATCAACATAAAAAGACGGGTTGGCATATTCAGGAGGAAATGTAGATGATATGGCTTCCAACTTTTCAAAAAGGGAGAATATGGAAGTGTTCCTATGAGTCTTTTCTATAACACATGTTGGATTATTGATCATAGTGGGAGGTATTAAACCATCAACTTTGGGTATTCAATCATTAATATAATGATACAACATGACACCTCGAGGGTTCTTCTTCAACCCTTTACATTTTGAACAACCACATACCACTGGTGTGTCATAAAAGAGATCCAATTCATGGTGTAATACCATTGACCTAGGATGTAGGTTACTAGAATATGGCATGTTACGATTGGCAGGGTAAAGTAGCTATCCATTTTCATCAAACATTTTCTTGCATTTACAAGTTTATTAAAAAAAATGGATGTATATGAAAAATTAGAAAGTGAAATGGTGGTTTCAAAACCATGGGTTTGGAATCCCATGGAAGTTTCCCATGTATTTTCCCATGGTATTTGGAAAAGTGAAATAAAAATAGTAATGAATTATTTAATTAATGGATATCATGTTTTTTTTAATTAGCATATCCCTTCATGAAGGGTTATGATAAAGTATAAAAGGATAAAGTTTTAGAGAAAGAGTGTGGGTGAAAAAATTAATAATATTTGAATAAATGGATGAGGAAAGATTGGATATTATTCCAAAAGGGGAGAGTCGTGAAATCAGTTTTAGGTCAGTTTGGTATTTTTGTTATAACTTATTTTATGGGAGATTCCAGACCGTGAAATTTTACGGAGATAGAGTTGACTTATCTAGGTACATGTGGTTAACATTCAAGATGTTGGTTCAGTATACTTTATGATATATGCACGGTGGAATTTAGGGTTCCTAAATGCTCTTGAGATCAATTTCAAATAGGACAATTTGCAGTTTCGCTATAAATTCTTTTCTGGGAGCTTTCAGACCATAAAGTTTTGAAGAGATGGAGGTAAGAGATTTTGGTACATTTGGTTAAAATTTTAGATTTTGGTTGGATATAATTTCTAAGATATTCCCTATGGAGGTTAGGGTTCCTGAATGCTCCTTACATTAGTTTCAAACATGTCAGTTTGGAATTTTTTCTATAACTTATTTTCTGGGTTTTTTCAGACTATGAAATTTTGATATGGAGGCACTCTCTCTAGGTACATATTGTTAAAATTTCAGATGTTGTTTCTCTATAATTTCTAAGATATGATTTGTGGAATTTAGGGTTTCTAAATAGTTCTAAAATTAGTTTTCAATATGTTAGTTTTTCATTTTTTCTATAACTTGTTTTTAGGACTTCTCAAACTATGAATTTTTTAGGGGTCTGAGGAGACATATAGAAGCACCTAATGTAAGTCTTTTAGACTTTTGGTTTCTATATATTACAAGATATACCTGATGTAATTTAGAGTTTATAAATGGTCTTGTAATGAGTTTCAAACATGCCGGATTAACATTTTCTCTATAACTTATTTTCTTATACTTTCCATACTGTGAAATTTCCAGGGATCATAAGAGACATACCAAAGTACCTCATCTAAAAATTTCAGAATCAGATTTGAAAAATTGGACACGTGGAATTCGATACAAGTTCCTTCTTGGGAAGAGACCAAAAACAACAAGGTTTGGGAAATTTACCATAAATTTCATTTGGAAATTAAAATTTTGGTCATACCTAGTGAAGGCAAAAGTAACAAGGAAACTCGGCGAAGGTAATGTGAATTTTATCATCTTTTGAAGAAGTTATATGTATTAAAGAATAAATTTTAACTTGAAGGTTAGTGTCATTCAAACAAAGATATTGTTGTCTCTTTATAAGTTAATTCTTAGTGATGGGGATGAGTGATATTAATGGATTCGGGGAGGACTAAGGATAACCTAGAATTCTCAAAAGTTCACTAGGAAGCTTATAATGGCCTCAGCAAGTGGAGAAAAGAAAAAAAAATGAATTCCTCAAAACCCAGAAAAATTTGCATCATAGTGAAGAGTGCGTTGCAATATTTCCAACGACGTAAACGGTTCGTCAAACGGAGTTACGGATCAAAAGATATTCACGGTCAAAGTTTTGGTCAACCTAGCCCAGTCAACATGGATGAGTCAACATATGTATTGTTGACATCAGCATCAGTACGGATGACATCAACATCTGTACAAGGTACATGGAAAAGTCAGAGATCGACACGTGTCATGATGACATCAACATGATGATGTGGAAACACTAGGAGTTGCCACGTGTCACCCATTTTTGAAATTTTATGGTCAGTGGAAAAGTGCCACATGGCAGTTCATACAACCACATGGTAGGTCGTACAGGATGTGGCAGACACGTGGAATCCATACAAACACCTAGCAAGTGATGTGGAAAGATAACCAGGCAGGAGGTCATGTGGCAGTGATTGTGTAAGCAGATGACATGGGCCAATGAATGGATGCCATGTGGCCTAGTCATGGGTTGCCATGTGGTAGTGGTAAAATTCCCAATGAGGGATCGTAACAAAAGTTGCAAAATTTAAAAAAAGCCGGTCCACCAAATCTAGTGGAGGTTCCACCAAATCTGGTGCCCGACCTCCGTTATATCCATCTCAAAAAATCAAAACGACGGAAGCTTTGGAAGAATCTCCAAACTTGGCGGTGGTTAGCCTACCATATATATATTGTTGTAACTATAAGCCAAAATGGGGAGTCTCGTAGGTTCGACCCCGAGACCTCCCCAACCAATTCCTTAACATAGCCTCCGCCAACCGTTGGGTCGAACAGTCGGGTTGGATAGTCTGCCCACATTTTAATTTAAAAAAAGCTTGTTGCCAATGCAAGAAAGGAGGGTGCTCGATGGTATGGTCAGGCACATTTTATGAGGAAAGTATAGAGAATTAATTGCAGGTTGTAGGCATGGAAACCAAGACGAGATATCTCATGGACCTGGAAGTGCTAGAGTCAGATTGAGGCATGGAGACAATCATTTTTGAGTAATTTGATGACACAAATTCAATGGTGTTGTCTGTTTTCTGATGTGAGAAAACTTCAGCAGCTTAATTCCAAAATCAGGTATACTTATGTATTTTTCCAAATTCTTTTGTTGAGTTAATAAAAATGCCTACCCATTTGAGAGAAGGACCGGGAGATGTAGTCCATCAGGGAAGAACTCTGTTATCAATTTTTTTGTGTTCAGATTTGATGCTTATGTCTCGTTATTATTTATATTTCCCTTCTTTATGGTGCACTTCAATTTATGCTCATTTAATGAAATTCTTTAATAAGTCACATCAATGAAAAGATATCGGATCATGTTGGTATCAGAGTAGTCATATTTGACTTGAATTGTTGAGTGTGAATTCTTACTAGGGACAAATATAAACAGGGTGAAGGAACACTTAAGACTTTCAACCCAAAGATTGGTCGTGCATCCCAAAGGAAGAAAATGGATGAAGAGGACAAGCGTGATGAACAGAAGAAAAACTTCCATATGGTCTTCTATCACATGTTAGAAATGGTCAAGCGAGTGTATGGAGACTATGAGAAGAGTATGGAGAAGAAAGGGAATAAAAAGGAAGCACAACCAGATGAAAAATATTTTTTGAATCAAGGGGCTGGAGGAGACCCCCCTAAACCTCCATCTTCACCATTGAGTTCTAGATCTTCTTCCTCTCATCATTCTCATCATTCTAATGCTAGTCATAAAGCCTATTTTAAGAAACCATTATTAAATCTTAATGTAAAGTTGTCTTTACCTATGTTTAAAGTTTAATCCCGAAAAGATAGATAATTGGATCCAACAGGTTGAAGTATATTGTCATGTACAACAAATTGATGAAGAGGAAGTAAAAGTGAAATTGGCCTCTCTTCGGTTGGAAGGCACTGCTCTCGTATGGTGGGAGAGAAAGCTTCAAGACATAAGTAAGTGTGGTAATCTTCTTTCCTCGTGGTTGGAATTTAAATCAGCAATAAGGAGTCAATTTTATCCATTGGGTTATTTACATAAATCAATGATGGAATGGCAAACTTTAAAACAAAGTAAAGGTCAAACAATACAAAGTTTCATGGAATAATTTAGGAAGAAATTACTTGCACTAAACATTCCTTTAGATTCTTATGAAACTTTAGTAAAGTTTATTGGTGCACTTCACAGTTATATTTGTCATACTTTATTGTTGTTTAACCCCACTAGTCTTGACGAAGTTTGTGTGCAAGCCACTCACCTTGAAAACAAAGAAAAAAATGTTCAAGAGGATCCCACAAAGAAGCCCTCTAAGTTGTCACATAATTAGTTTAAAGGAAATTTTAAAAAGAGTGACAAAAATATTGCCACTAGAAAGAAGGGAGAAGAAAATCCATCTTGCACTCATTGCAAGAAACATGGACACGACGATAAGTACTATTGGAAACTACATCTGGAGAAGAAACCAAAGCAATTCGGTGGAAAGGGGAATACAAAGACTGTTTCTACAATGCAACACGATCTTGGATCCTCTTCAGGAGATGAGGTAAATATCACATCGGTTGGAGTAGAAGGTAAATATTCCCTTCATGCTAGTTCAAGTTCCACTAATGAATCTCCTGATGATGAAAGAAAGAGGAATGGAATATTTCATATAAGGGTTGTACCTAAGCATGCTAATATTGATACTTTGTTTGATCTAGGTTCCTGAGTTAACTTAATATCTAAGACACTTGTCAAAAAAATCGGTCTTAAAACAAAATCACATCCAAATCCTTATCCTCTTAGTTGGGTATGCGGCAAAGAAAAACTTAATGTCACCAAGCAGTGTAGGTTTAGATTTTCTATTTCTTCAAAATTGGTTTATGAAGTTGATTTGGATGTTGTTTCACTTGATATATGTGGCATAGTGTTGGGGAGTCCATATATTTATGATAGAAAAGAAATCTTCTTTCATCATGAGAACAAATATCACCTTACTAAAGGAGGAGTGGAATATGTTGTTAGATCCCACAACATGAAGGTTAATACAACACTTGTTAGTGAAGGACAAATGAAAAGACTCATAAACACTAATAAGAGATATGTACTCATGGTTGTAAGAGAAAAATATGTTGGAATATCCGATGCCTTCCAAGGATGTGATCATTCCCATAAGAAATAATTAATTGATATTGTATCTAATTATGATGAGGTATTTCAGGAACCATATGGATTACCTCCTAAGAGGGAAATCCAACATGAAATACACATTCAACGAGATTCTCTCCTTCCTAATGTGGGCATGTACAAAATGTCGATTGTAGAGATGACAAAAATCAAGAAACAAGTACAAGACTTGTTTGAACAAAGAGTCACCAGACCTATCCATCTCCTTGCGGTTATCAGATTGTGATGGTTCCAAAGAAGGATGGCACATGGAGAATGTGCGTCGATTATCTAGCCTTAAACAAAAACATGGTAAAAAATTGATACCCTCTTCCTCATATAGATTATTTACTTGATCAAATAAAGAATGTTGTTTATTTCACTAAGTTGGATTTGCACAGTGGTTACCATTAGATAAGGGTTGTAGAACATGATGCATGGAAAACTTCCTTTAAAACCAAATATGGTCTATTTAAGTGGTTAGTTATGTCATTTGGGCTTTGTAATGCCCCAACAATCTTCATGCATGTAATGAATGATGTATTCAGGCCATTCTTAGATGAATTTATAATTGTAGATGACATTCTTATATTTAGTGGGACTTGGGATGAACATGTACGACATGTAAAGAAAGTATTGGATACTTTGTGAAGGGAACAGTTGTATGTAAAATTGTCCAAATTTGAGTTTGGAAAGACTACACTGGTGTACTTAGTTCATATTGTAGGAGGAGCACAATTGAAAATTGATCCTTCCAAACTTGATGTAATTGTAAATTGGCTTGAGCCCAAAAATGTAACCAAAGTAAAAAGCTTCTTAGGTGCAGTTCAGTACTGGAGTAGATTCATCACAAACTTATCATCTATTGTAGCTCCTTTGCATGCATTGACCAGTGTGAAGAACAATTTTCAATGGGGAGGAAAGCAACAAAAGGAGTTTGACACTTTGAAGGAAAATATCAGTACAACACCAGTATTAGCATTGTCGAATCTTCAACAACCATTTGAGATTGAGAAAGATGTCAGCGATTACGCCATGGGTTCAGTATTGATGCAGTATCATAATCCTATATGTTACCACTCGGAAAATTTTAACCAAGTTGTCCTTAACTATCCTACATATGATAAAGAGTTGTATGCATTAGTTCAAAGTGTGAAGAAATGGAAGCATTACTTGTTAGGGAAGGAAAAATTCATACATACAAACCACCAACCCTTACAATATTTCCAAGAACAAACCAAGTTGCAACAATATTGACATTACAGGTGGATGGGTTTTCTTCAACAGGTCCATTTGGTAATCAAGTATAAATAGGGTACAAGTAACAAAGTAACTGATATGATTTTTAGACCTTCTATTGTTTCTTCTATTGTTTTGAAGAATGATTCTTTATCTCATGATATTTATGTTGAAAAATATGTTGTTGATGAAGATTTAAGGATGTATTTGAGAAGCTAACCCGTGGTGCACATGTGGAGAACTATTTTCTGCAGGAGAACTTACTCTACCATATTGGACATCTATGTATTCCTAAAAGTGAACGAGTCTATGTAATACGTGAAGCTCACACTTCTCTTATGTCTGGGCATTTTGGGGTAGGAAAAACCATGGATCATCTAAAAAGGTTTTGTTACTGGCCTCAGATGAAAGAAATTGTAACCAAGTATGTAAAGGGGTGTGTGCTGTGCTCTACTTGTAATCCCACTAATAGAAAATTTGGGTTGTACTCATCACTTCTTGTTCTGTCTCATCCATGGGAAAGTATTTCCATGGACTTTGTAGGGAGTTTACCAATGTCGAAAAGGGGTCATGACTACTTGTATGTAGTAGTGGATAGGTTTATCAAGATGTGTATCTTGATGTCATGTAAAAAGAAGGTCACTGCTGAGCAGACTGCTAATATCTTCTTTTAATATGTTTGGGTCCACTTTGGGTTTCCCATGTCCATTATCTTGGATCGAGATACTCGATTCCTTGGAGATTTTTGGAAAAGTTTGTGGAGAATGATGGACACCAAGTTGAAAAGGAGTATGAATTTTAATCCACAGAACAATAGTCAGACAATTGTTGTTAACCGAACAGTGGTACATTTGCTTTGAGGATACTGTAGTAAACATCCCAAGTTGTGGGATGACCAGATACCCTATACTCAACATGCTTACAATCGAGCCTTACATTCCTCCACTCAGTGTTCTCCATTTGAGACATGTTTTCGATACTTTCCTAAGGTCCCTTTGGACTTGATGTATGGGAAAGATGTCGATTCAAATGAATAAATAAATGAAGACGGGGCCCACAAGTTCATTCAAAGGATCCAGGAAGTGCAACAAGCAATCATGGAACAATTGGAGAAAAGTCAAACACAATATAAGGCTCGACATAACAAGCACATGGTTGATCATCAGTTCCAGGTTGGAGACCAGGTATGGCTTCACATTAGCAAGAAGAGGTTGAAGGGTGAAGGTAAGAAAGTCAAGCCTATCCAATATGGACCCTTCACTATTTTGGAGAAAAGTGTCACCAATGTTTTTCGTCTATATATTCCACCTTATATGCATATTTACCCAGTTGTAAACATGGAAAACTTGAAACGTTTTTAGCCTCCCATGATCATGGATCAAGGTGAAGAAGTTTCACTTCCCTTGGTTGATGAGTTTTCTACTGAGTACTAAAATGAGTTAAAGGAAAATATCATCATGGATAGAAGGACGAGGAACTCACGAAGGAATGATGTCGATTATATTTGAATGGGATTAAAAGGAACACATCCAAGAAAGGCAAAGTGGATTGAGAAAGACAAAGTGAGGGGACTCTTCCATCACTTACATGTTGATTGATAAAAGATTTTGGTGGTCCAAAAATCTCTCATTGGGAAGGCGTGATCCGAAGGGATACATGGAGGCCTAAGGATAAGTCAAATTTATCAGAAGTTCACTATGAAGCTCAGAATGGCCTCAGCAGGTGGGGAAAAGGAAAAAATTAAAAGTCCTCAAAACTAAAAAAAATGGCATCATCAGGAAGAGCGCGTTGCAAGATTTCAAATGACGTAAACGGTTCGTCAAACATAGTTATGGAAAAAAAGATATTTGTGGTCAAATTTTTGGTCAACCTAACCCAGTCAGCAGGGATGAGTCAACATTCACATTGTTCATGTCAACATTAGTACAGATTATGTCAGCATCCGCACATGGTACGTGGCACAGTCAAATATCGACACGTGTCATGATGAAATCAACATGATGATGTGGAAGCACCAAAAGTTGCCACGTGTCACCCATTTTTGGAATTTTCTGATCAGTGTAAAAGTGCCACATGGCAATCTGAATAGCCATGTGGCAGGACGTATAGGACATGGCAGACACATGGCATCCATACAGCCACCTAGCAGTCGATGTGGAAAGATGACCACGTAGGAGGTGATGTGGAAGTGACTATGTAAGAAGATGAAGTGGGCCAATGAATGGTCACCACATGGAACAGTTATGGGCTTCCACGTGGCAATGAGAAAATTCCCAATAAGGGCCCATAAAAAAATTTGCAAAATTAAAAAAAAAATCGGTCCACCAAATATGGTGGCCGACCTCCATTTTATCTGGCTCAACAAATCAAAATGGTGGAATCTCTAACAGAATCTCCAAACTTGGTGGTGGTTATTCCACCATATATATATTGTTATAACTATAAGCCAAAAGCGGGAGGCCCACGGGTTCGACCCTGGGACCTCCCCAACCAAGGCCTTAGCATAGCCTCCACCAACTGTTGGGCCAAACGATTGGGTTGGATAGTCTGCCACCCTTTTAATTTAAAAATGCATATTTCCAATGCATGGGAGGAGAGCGCTCAATGGTATGACCAGGCACATTTTACGAGGAAAGTACAAAGAATTAATTGCAGGTTGTAGTCACAGAAACTGAGACAAGATTTCTCATGGGCCTGGAAGTGACATTGTCAGATTGAGGCATGGAGACAGTCGTTTTTAGGTAATTCGATGACATAAATTCAATGGTTCTTTCTGTTTTCTGATCTAAGCAAAACTTCTGCAACTTAATTCCAGAATGAGGTATACTTATGTATTTTTCCAAATTATTTTGTTGAGTTAATAAAAAGGCCTACCCATTTGAGATAAGGACACAAAAACATCGTCCATCAAGGATGAACTCTATTATCAAGTTTTTTTGTGTTCATATTTGATGTTTATGTCTCTTTATTATTGAGTTTTTCCTTCTTTAGGGTGCACTTCAATTTATGCTCATTTAATACAATTCTTTAATAAGTCACATCAATGAAAATATCCTGGATCAATTGGTCTCTAAGAAGATATGCAAGAGTAGGTTGGATATTACAATGGTTTGTACCAGTGGGGATTTGTGTCTCCAGTAGATTGGTTTCTACGAATATTTATAGGAGTAGGTTGGTTCCTACTAGGGCTTGTACCAATGGGGTTTGGTGTCTCGAGAAGATTGGTGTCTATGAAAATATATAAGAGTAGTTTGGTGCCTATGAGCTTTTGTACCAATGAGGATTGGTGTCTCCAGTAGGTTGGCTCCTATAAATATGTGTAACAACAGGTTGGTTCCTACAAAGAATAAGAAAGAGAAATTTGTGGTTTTCTTATGAAAGAGTTTCCATGTAAATCACGTGTTCCATGTTTTGTAGTTAATATATCTCATATGTTATTTTTTTCTTATGGTTGATGAATATTTAAAAAAATAAAAAAATTGTCTTAAACTAATTCACCCCCCCCGCCCCCCTTGCAGTATAAGTGTGCGCTCAACACCCTAGTCTAATCATAGTTTGAAAATCATAGTTCCTTCCTAGTTCGCTAGTCAAACATATTAGTTAAGAAAGTTTCTTGTAACCCAGACTAATAAGAACTCTAAACTAAGGAACAAGGAAACAAACTTGGTCATGGCTAATTTTTCCAATAAAAATGAGAATAACCTTTTGACTAACAAATGTTGGTCAAAGTTCCTACTGGTTAACTATGATTAGGAAGATATGAAGGGACTATGAACTATGACCAATAGATTTGAGGGGAACTCTAACTAACATGACC
>ML780135.1:129032-139794 GCA_009831015.1 Picea engelmannii | reverse complement strand
TGTTCTTGTGTTTCCAGCAAGGGCGCACCATCATCTGGAGGGAGGTTCGATCCATCTTATCCTGAGAGCCTGGGGCCATTTCGACAGTTGGGTTTTGTTTGTAGGGGAAGGACCATGAGTTTGAGGGATTTTCTGGAGGGTTATCATCATTCTACATTTGTCTATATATTGGGATGTATTGGAGACATAGGGGACGTCCTGTAATTCAGTAAAACTCAGATCTAGGGAGATCTTCTTGAGATCTGATTCTGAAACTTCTCCCACGGGATTCTCATAGCCTGATCCATATTCTTGGAGAGTTTCAGATCATTTGGAGGCCTCCTTCATTAGGGACGAACCATCTAGGGTTTCATTCATCCAGTGGGGCACCCCATTCAGTGGGAAATTCATATCTACAGGGTTTGAGAGTGGATTTGGGACTTTGGACATCTGGGTTGTCCTTACAGTTGCCCGATATATCATTTGGCATATTTCTCTGGATGATTGGACACTTTTGGTAGAAGGGAATACTTATTGAGGGTTTTAGCCTTCTATTGGGGCATGGCATTCTTCAGCTAGAGAGTTTGGCATTGATATCTGCTTGTATTGATCTTCATTTCTTATTCATCCTTTGGAGGCATCTTTTGTATTGTCGAGAGCATTTTGTAGCAGCTCATATCTATTGCTTGTACAACCATCTGAGGTTTATGCAAGATCGGCCATCTATTGTATTGATCTTACATTGCTCATAATAAAAAGGTTATATCTTTGCTTGTGCTTCTACATCTTGAATATATTGTGATCTCCATGTGTTGATGAATCTTGTATGCATTTAATAAATCAATAAATTAGTAGTAGTTAGTGATTCCAAGAAAGAATTTGGCTTGGGATCATTACATAATTCTCAGATACGCATTAGTGTTTACATGAATCATTAATTATTCGTTATCTATGTGGCTATGTTTTGGCAATCCCAGATTCAAAAATCAAAAGATCTTATTCAACGGTACCAAGAACTAAGAAAATACTAAAACAACTTAATTACCATTAATCACGTTCTTAGAATTGAGTTAGTCCGATTTTAAAAGATGATTATGTTTTGAGATTTCGCATTTCGAGATTTCGAGGATCGTGGATACATGATGCGTGTCATCGATAAATCCCGATTCCTGAAACTGTGAAATCATGATGAGATTAAGTTAGGTTTTAATCTTGAATTTGTAGATTAATTAATCAGGATTAAAGATTAATTTCCAAGACAAGGTTAATTTGGTCTAAACACAGAGTATGAGTCAGGATTTCGCGTTTTGGGATTTCGGGAATCATGTTGACAAGAGGTAATTATTATTGAACCCCGATTTCCTGAAAGGTGAAATCGCGATGAAAATTAGTTTAAACTTTAACTTTCGTATTAGTGAATTAATTAATCAAAATCAAAACTAACTCCAAATCTTTCAGGGTTTCGGGAATTGTGGATACAAGAGGTATGTCATTACAAAACTTTGATTCCCGAAAATGCGAAATCGTGACAAGTTTAAATTAGGACTTAACTTGTTTTAGTAAATTAATTTATCAGTGTTAAACTCATTTAGTTCTTTCGGGGTTTCGAGGATCGTGTTGACAGAAAGTATGTCATCGATGAACCCCGAATCCCGAAATCGCGATATGATTAACTTGAGCCTTAAATTTTCGTGTTAGTGAGTTAATTAATCGAGATTTAAACTAACTCTCATTCTTTTGGGAAACCGGGTATCGAGATTTCATGATTCAATATGTATTGAAACATATCTTCTGAGTAACCCCCGAATCCCGAAAACTTTTCAAAGTTAATTTTAACTCCTTTAGGTTTTAAGCTTATCATGATTTAAAAAATAACTTTATAGAAAGTGCATCAGAACTCTTATAACATTTTTGGTTTTTTCCCTTTTATTATTTAAAGAATAAATATTGTCGGGATTTCAATACTGTCTTTTTGGAACTGATAGTGAGGGTTATGCTTCGTGAAAAGCTGAAACCTGAAAAATGAAGGTTTTAGTTTTGAAGATAAAAAATTCAATACATGTTTCAACCTAGGGTCCAATTGGGGACCTTGTCTCCTTGTGGGACGAGGAGAACGAGTAGACTTAGTGCCTTTATTGGGTTAATGGAGTCAAAGGCTTCTTTCTGCTGAATTTTCTTAGGAAAGGGATACAGAGGGAAAAGGAGACTTCGTCTTACTTCTAAAAAGTTTTTCAAAACTCTCATGTGTTGTAAACTCAGCTACAATCCCATTCATGATCCTCTCCTTTTCGTTACTTAATTTAAGTCTTCTTTAATATGATCAAAACAACCCTAGGAAACCCAACAGATCTTGTGGCTTTGGGCTTGCATCAAATGAAGTAAATCTCATTTTTTTTTATCTTTTTTTTATTATTATTATTAAAGGGGGAGCCCTGTCTAGACTTGGGATGTGGATCCGGTTTCGAAAAGGATGGTAACTAGAGTAGAGTGAAATTTAGGTATGATAGCCTTACAGATACCTCAAATATTGCTTCACTGCCAGCGAGCCTGTTCAGTACCCCGGTGAAGTTATCTGTCCCTTTCTACTGAATTTCCTTTCACCACTTCGAATCATAATTATGCATTTAAATGTTGAGATGAGGGCAATCATTTAAATGAATTTCCTTTCATCATCTTCTTGGAATAGATGTGGGCAATCAAATATGAATTTCCTTTCACCATGTGTCTTATATTTTTACTTTTTGAACACAAAGTGGGGGCAATCAATGGTAGTAAGTATACCAAGGATGGTATCTGTGAGAAATTTACAGTGGAGGTCTATCAACTTGCTTTGATTACCCTGGACCAACATTTTCTTAACTTTCAAAGCACCTTAGCCCGTAGGGGAGAAAAGGGGAATATTAATTCCAGGGGTCTTCCTTCGAGCAAGCTTAAATCCTTAGAAAACTGTTAAGAAACCTAAGGGAGTCAGGATCAGCCTATGCATAAATTTGTTTAGTCGGAGAGTGAGGGGCTATGAGGACTAGCTTACTTTTTAAAATCTGTTTTCCAGCTTCGAAGCTGAGACGAAATCTCTTCTCCCTCTATGGGAAATCTAGAAAAATGCTTGGTTGTTTAAGAAGATAAGACCGAGGGAAAAGGGGGTGATAGAGAAAGACTTGGAAATCGAAAAAAAAGGGTTCATGAATTAAACCCGTCTCTTGGAAACCTTTCTCAAAGACATTTTACCCTTTTCTGTTTATTTTAATTACCTCTTATCTTTATTTAGGTGAAATTTTTAGGACCCAGAGTAAGAGTTTGTTCTTTTGGTGACATATCACACTTACAAAACCATCACTACAATTTAGAGACCTTCGCTTGTGAAAAATAGGCTATTCTAAAATTTGCACCTTTGCCTTACCATTTTCGTTCTCTTTTGAAAAACAAAAAATATTTTTCTATCACCTGTTTTCGGCGAGTTTTATCTCTCGATACATGGCCAATTTGTTTGCTTCCTTAGATTATTTGGGTTGTAGGCCATGATCCTGTAAGGGAACAATACAAAGAGTATCAGGGTTTTAAAGGAATTAAATGTATTGAAAATTTTGTATCCTTATTTCTAAAAAAGAAAACATCGAACTATTTTATTTTTACTAAAGTAAACTTACCAAAGAAAATTATGAAAAAATAAAAAGAAAACACAAATTGGTATATACAGTGGGAAATTTGGAAATCAATTACTTCATATAGTGTTTTAAATAACGCCCGTTGATAGGGGCGTTGAGGATTTCACCATCCAAATTTTCTAACAGAAACAATTTTTTTCCTTGTGGAGCAGTAACCTTGAATGGTCCAAGCAAGATGTGATCGAATTTACCATGTTTTGTCGAGTCTTCCCCCCTAGCATCCAATTTTAAAACAAAATCTCCGAGGAGAAAATCTCTATCTTTAACCTTATGATCGAAAAACACTTTCATGTTGTCTTGGTATTTCTGCAACCTTTCATCCACTTCGACCCTATGTTGTTGGACTTCAATCAGCTCGTTTATCCTTCTAGTGACAGGATTTGGTTCTTCTTTCTCATCTTGCCAAAGATTCATTATGGGAAGCACTAGATTTATATTTAACACCACATTGGTCCCGTAAACCATTTGAAAAGGAGAAGTGCCGATAGATTTTTTCTTGCCTATTTGATTTTCCCATCAAGCGTATTTCAGATGCACATGCCAAGATTTTTTGTTTTCGTGCAACACTTTCTTAATTACATTGATCATGCTCTTGTTTGAAGATTCGGCTAGTCCATTTCCTTGGGGGTAATACACTGTAGAATGACCAAGCACGATATTGTACCTCTGGCAAAAACTGACCATAGCCATAGATTTAAAGGCCTGGGTGTTATCTGTGATTATCTTTCGGGGGCAGCTGAATCTAGAAAAAATGTTTTCTTCTAAGAAATCCATTACCACTGAATCAATAGCCCTTCTTGTTGGAATAGCCTCCACCCATTTGGTGAAGTAATTTGTAGCAGTCAAGATCCATTTATGTTGAGCACTAGAATGAGGATTAATTTTGCCTATGAAATCTAATCCCCATTGCTGGAAAGGGGCTTCCGTTTTGACCGAAACCAACAACATCGCTGGGAGTTCATGCTTGCCTGCGAACAATTGGCAATGGTTACAGGCTTGGACTTTATCATTGACGTCTGAGAAAAGTTTTGGCCAATAATACCCTGCCCTCAGGATCTTATAAGTGGTTTCCCTCCAAGCGTGATGTCCCCCACACACTCCTTCGTGAAATTCAT
The DNA here is from genome assembly GCA_009831015.1 of Picea engelmannii. Classification (NCBI taxonomy): domain Eukaryota; kingdom Viridiplantae; phylum Streptophyta; class Pinopsida; order Pinales; family Pinaceae; genus Picea; species Picea engelmannii. The sequence goes on along the minus strand of ML780135.1, from coordinate 135,035 downwards.
TTATGACCCTCTTTGTTTCTGACTCGACTAAACAAACCAGGAGGAAGTTAAGTGGGTCCTTCCAATACAATTGACTTTCAAAAATATAGTACTTGACCGCATGCAATTTCAGCGTTCTGGTTTTGGATGGGGATAAGTCGCTCGGGCATTTTAAGGTCTGCAGGTAGGACACTATGTTTTTGTACCAATATGATGAGGTAAACTTCTCTTCGATTCTGATTGCGCTTGTTTTCTCATCGAGCTCGTTCATATCCAAACCCTCTTCGTATCCATGTAGGCCATTTATACCGAGAGCTCTGAAATTTGATTCAGCTAAGAGTTTAACGAAACCTTACCCCTTTACCAGTTTCGTTGGTTTTATATCCAGGTCAAATTCTTGAATTTTGGCGAGCCACCATCCTCTTTTGCCATCACTTTCAGACTGAACGAAAATTTCTTTTACAGATCTAGTGGGTACGTACGCAATTACCTTGGAATGCAATACGTAGGTTCTGAAATATTTTAATGCATTCAGCATAGCATATGCTTGTTTTTCCATTACGTCATATTTGAGTTCAACATCTCTAAGACTCTTGCTAAAAAAGGCTATCGGCTGCTCGAAGCCTTCTTCATTTTTCTGGAGAAGTACCGTGGCGAGTGTGTGCTCGGAGGTGAATGCGAAAATAAGGAAGTCTTTTAGATAATCAGGGCTTGCCAGCATGGGTGCCGCGCTTATCACCTTCTTGATGTGTGAAAATGATGCTTTGGCTTCTACTGTCCATTTTACTTCATTATTTTTCTTCAACATATCTGTGATTAGTCTCACGATTTCAACGAAATTTGGGATAAATCTTCTCAAAAAAATTATTTTTCCTAAAAATGATTGAATTTGTTTTACATTCCTGGGAATATTTATTTTTTCTATAGCTTCTACTCTTTTAGGATCAATTTTAAATCCATATCGAGACACAATATGGCCCAAGAGTTTACCTTCTTTCATAGCAAAGTGAGACTTTTTGGGATTTAAAGACAAACCAAACTTGCGACATTTCTCAAATGTCTTCTTGTGATGTATCAGGCGATCTTCATCAGACTTGGAAAAAACGGTTAGATCGTCAAGGTAGATAACCACAAATTTGTTCCTTTCGCCAATGAAAGTGATATCCATAGCACGTTGGAAAGTAGCACCTGCATTCATTAAACCAAAATGCATCTTGTCATACATAAAAGTCCTCCAAGGGGTGGTGAAGGCTGTTTTTTCTTTGTTGTGTTTGTTGACGACAATTTGATTGTACCCCGAAAACCCATCGATCATCAACATCCTATTTGCCCCAACTACTTTTTCTAAAATGTGATCCATTTTGGGTAAGGGATAGTTTTCTTTGAAGGAGGACTTATTTAGATTTCTAAAATCTACACATAATCTAATTTCCCCATTTTTCTTTCTAACTGGGACCAGGTTTGCTACCCAATCGGAGTATCTTAGTGGTACGATTATTTTTGCATATAGGAGCTTTTTGACTTCCTTTTCGATCACAAGAAATAAAATAGGATTGATTTGCCTAAGTTTTTGTCTAAAGGGTTTGACACCAGGCTTTAGGGGTATCTTATGTTCAATCACAGTGGTGTCATAAGTTCTTAGCTCTTCATATGACCAAGAAAAAATGTCCTTGTACTTTCTAAGCAACTCTGTGTATTTACTTTTGATTTCCAGGGACAAATACTTGGATAGTTTCACCAACCGGGGGTTTTCTTCAGTACCTTTGTCACAGTCCTCAACCTCTTCAGGTTGAGGCTGTAGGGTGTATTTTAAAGGGATATCATCTTGATTAAATAACCTTTCCAAGGGAATCAGTCCTTTGGGAATCTGGCTTTTTTTTAGAGCAAGCATTCGATGATTCTCGATCTTATCGTGAAATCCTTGAGGGTCTTCTCCTTCCTGCATTATCCAAATAGGATCATTTTGGTTCTCTTGATCAGTTTGTGTTTCAACAAACTCATCTATTGATTTTAAAAAAATTCGAAGTTGTTCATCATCCTCAAAAACTTGTCAATGTTGTATATTATTTTGTATAGAAGGTCACTGTCTCATTTGTATGTGGTATTTCAGTTTAAAAGCGGTGGGAGGCGTGAATGTTGAGGCTTCTTTAGCTAACACATCAGCCTGTTGATTTTCAGTCCTCAAAATGAAATGAAAATTTACAGAGGAGAAGAAATTTTCAATCATATCCCAGACGCAATTTCTATAGGATCTCAACCTAGGATGTTTGACCTGATACTGATGGTTCACCTATTTTATGATTAGCTCAGCATCGCCAAAAACTTCGAGGTTTCTTGTTTTGATTTTCCTAGCAGCTTCTAATCCTAATACTAAGGCTTCATACTCGCAAACATTATTTGTGCAATCCACATTCCATTGTAGCCTATAGGAGAAGGGGATCACAAATTGATCATCAGGAGCCACAAGGAGTGTCCCTGCTCCAGCTCCAAGGTAGGACGAAGCACTGTCAAAAAACATTTTCCATACACCAGTGCTATATACATCCTTTTTTGTTTTTTATTCTGTACAACGTTCATCTATATATAAATCAAGATCATCATCGATGGATAAAATACAATTACCTAAATCTTGATCAGCTATATATACAAGGTGATTATTTGGGTTTTGTGGGTCACTTACCATGAAAGCCAATCTAGTTTCTTTATATAAGTGTGTATATTTTCCTCCAAAAACAGGAATCGTAGCATACGTCATGTCAAGTTGGAGAGATCCCCCAAGCTTGGCGCCCCATGAACTTGATAATAACATACCATATTTTGGAGGGATATCAGCGACCACTACATCCATAAGAATACTTTTTGCAGGTATTTGTGTCAGGTTTACCACCAAGTCTTTAATCATACCGATGCATTTGACCTTTCTTGAATCAAATGAGTATAAATATCCATAAGGCCTAGTGATTTCGAGGCCCAATTTATCCATAATGGCTTTAGGAATTACATTGTGAGATGCTCCAGAAACTAGCATACAGTTATGAAATAGGTGGTCAAACAAGGTTAAGGTGATATAGAATGGGGCAACCATGTCTCTGGCACCTTCGAAATGTGGGCCAAAAACTATGTTCGGCTTATCATCTTCTAAGTTCATCACATTGGCTTGGCTCTCGTCTTCAAAAAAACTAATCATCTTGGAAATTTGTTTACTGTATATGGGATTTTTGGCCAATTCGACAAGTGGGATAGGGATTTTGATTTTGTTTATTTCGTTTTCCAGACTAAAATTTCCCAGCACCTTGTTGCTCTCTATGTTTGGGGCCTCCATTCCTTTCTTTTCAGCTTTTCTTTGTGGCACGGATTTGTTTTCACTCTCAAGGACTTGCGTTTTCACAGGGGGTGTTTCTATTGAGTTCGTCTTGACAGGTTGCGTGTCAGTAATGTGGGTTTTTGGAGTTGGTTTCTCCACAAACTTTGGAAACATTTAATGAATTTCACCAATAGGCAAGATCTTTTTTGTTGGGGTGGTTGGAAGATTCTTGTTCCTAGGTCTTAAATTGTATTTCTCGTGAACTTCGGCTATACTATCATCTTTGATACCTTGATAGGTCAGATATTCAGGAGTGCCGTTACTAACCTCTTCTTCCGATCTAATTTTTTTATTTAGGGATTTTTTGTAATCTTGTCTTGATAAATAGGGTGATTTATTATCATCACCAAGATTATTTATATCATCATCTAACTCTTCAAAAACTTCTAGGTCTTCCTCCCCAATGAATTTTTCACTTTTAAAGGGGATTGGGATTTTTTGATCCTCGTCCTTAATTGTTTTCTTAGGGGCCTGAGGATCAGGATTCCTTCTGAAATCCTTCCTAGGAAAATTATCTCTTTTTTATTTATCTAGTTCCGTTTTTGAAATCTTATTTGAAAGTTCTCTAATCACCTTAGCCATCTTGTCTATCTTATCTCCTAAGGATTTCCCTGATCCTGAGGATCCACCTTGCTCTTTGAATTTCCTATTCTCTTTGTTCCCCGTTTCTATTTTTTCTTTTAATTTTCTTGATGCCATCATCTTGGATTTGATTTCTAAGGCATCATCTTTCATTCTCGTGAGATCTGGTGATCTCCTTTCTCTCAATAATAGAGCGAAATCAGGACCAAAAGCTCCAGCGAAAGTCACCTTTTCTACAGGTTGGGAAGTTTTGACTTCGACTAGAATTTTATTATACAACTTGTTGAATCTTTGAGTGAACTCGAGAACTGATTCTAAGTTTCTTTTTCTTAGGGCTCCAAATTCGGTTAGGTAATAGAGCTGGTCTCTCCTTTCCCCCCATTCTCTGATAAAATCATTTTCAAGTTCTTCGTAAGATCTTAGAGACCCTGCTGCCAAGGCTCAGAACCAGGTCCTCACTTGTCCTTCAAAATTATGAACGAGGAGTCGAGAATATACATATTCGTGCTTGATTCCAAGGATGTCGGAAAATTGGTCAAAGAAATTTATATGTTTTTGAGTGGTTAAATCTCCTTCCCCTGTAAATTTGGGAAGATTTTTCATAAAGTTTTTGGGAAGGTCATGTAGGGTAACTAGTAGGACAAGGGGGGCATATCTAGCGGCTACTTTACCAAAGATTCTAGGAGGCAGTGCTTGGCCACCTGATGGTCCTCCTGGGGCACCACCCCCAGCTCCTGTGCCTCCGTGTGAACCAATTAATGGATTTGAGGCTGAAACTCGGATTGTGTGAGGAGAAGGATCACAGAAGTTTGGGGCGTATATTTCAAGAAAAGAGGATGTATCGTTTGAAGAAGGAAGCGAGACAGATCTCTCAAGTGTTTCCCTACGTTTCAACTGTGTTACGTCAGGCTGAAAAATAATATGTATGGGTGAGATGATTTGTCTAAGAAATATTCGTGACTTTAAAATCTTTTTCGGGTCAGATATTGGTGAGGTCTGCTTGTCGTCCGGGTTCTTTCTAGTGTTCTTTCGGCTAAAATCCATTTTACTTATCGTGGAGTCACCAAGTGAAAGGTGAAGGTAGACTTAGAAGGTTTTTCTATCTTTGTTCACTATCAAAGAAAGAAAGTGTCAATGTCATTCTTCCCAGTGAAAAGTATCATTTCTTCATTCCCCAACAACGGTGCCAAAAAGATGTTGGTCCTGAGTTTATACTTTAAAGCTATAAAGCATACTATCAAGGCATCTGAAAATATATAGAGAGTTTAGGGGGTAGGAATCAAATATGAAAGGTAAATCAGAGTTGGTTTCTCAATTGTCTCTGTCTAGCTTCCCATTGCTCTTGGATGTTGATATCTCTCTCAATAACTGCCCATGAGGGTTCTAATTCGGTTCGGGTAGTGGTTATTTGCAAAATGGTATTAAATAAGTTGAAAACAATGCTAGTTTGATCTTGCAGATTGGGTTCTATGTTAGGTTGTTTTTTATTTGGGACAGTGATGAGGGGTAAAATATTAATTGATTATGAAATGTTTAAAATTTTATTTCTTCAGTTTTGATGGATGAAAAGGAAGAAGAGTTTTAGGACTCAAAGTAATAACACAATAACAGCAAAGGTTGTTTTTTGTACTTGAAACAATTTGATAATAGTAGAATAAAAAAGGTAATGTATCGAAAAATATGAGGCTTTAATCATGAAATAATATCATAGCATAATAACAGAAAGATAGAAAAACAAGATTTCTAATGAGAACTAAGAAATAACCATCCAAATGACCTACAGGTCTTGAGATTGTTGATAGTAATGTTGAAATTATTAGCACAACTGAGAGGGGGGGGGTGAATCAGTTGTATGTGAGCTTAAACAATTTTAATTCTGTTAAAATATTATTAATCTTTCTTCATGTGGTCATCAACATTATACAGCATATGGAAAGTAAAAGTAAAAGGCATCAATCACACATAAGGTATACACAGAGACAGATTTTCACGAGGAAACCCATAAAGGGAGAAAACCTCTTCTTCTTCGAAATGATAGGCAGTCTTTTAAGTTCTGTACATCATCTTTAATTGAGCAC
>ML780135.1:84956-99873 GCA_009831015.1 Picea engelmannii | reverse complement strand
AAGGTCAGTTATCCTAGTTTGGTTCTCGTTCATTTTCTGTAGATTCTCATCAACTTTCTTCAAGGTTTCAGAGATTTCGGCCTGTCCCCTTCTGTTGGTTTCCTGATACTCATCCAACTGTTGGACCAATGTGCTTTCTGTGCAGTTCATGTTTTGTTGGAACTTACCAAATTCAGTTACTAAGAGAGCCAAGCCCTGAGGCTCATGGTCGACTCCTGACCCTTCCATTTCTGCCTCTGTTTAACTGTTGTTTTTCTTCCTCCGACCCATAACAATTCCCCTGTACTTCTGCATGCACCGATCTCTCCAGAGGTTTGGAGGATCAAGGATCTGATACCATTGTAATGATCCCAAGCCAAATTCTTTATTGGAATCACTAACTACTACTAATTTATTGAGTTATTAAGTGCATACAAAATTCATCAACACATGGAGATCACAATATATTCAAGATGTAGAAGCACAAGCAAAGATCTCACCTTTTTATTATGAGCAACGTAAGATCAATACAATAGATGGCCGATCTGGCATAAACCTCAGATGCTCGTACAAGCAATAGATATGAGCTGCTACAAAATTCTCCTGACAATACAAAATAAGCCTCCAAAGGCTGGATATACAATGAAGACTGAATCAAGTAGATCTGAGCCGTACTAATGCTCAACCTCCAAACTGGAAAGTGCCACGTCCTGCTAGAATGCTGAAGCCCTCAATAATTTTTCCATGCTACCAAAAGTGTCGAATCATCTTGAGAAATATGCCAAATGATAGATCGGGCAACTGTAAGGACAACCCAAATGTCCAAATTCCCAAATCCACTCTCAAACTTCGTAGATCTTAATTTCCCACTGAATGGGGTGCCCCACTGGATGAATGAAACCCTAGCTGGTTCGGTCCTGGTGAAGGAGGCCTCCAAATTCTATGAAACTCTCCAAGAATATAGATCGGGATATGAGAATCCTGTGGGAGAAGTTTCAGACTTAGATCTCAAGTAGATCTCCCTAGATCTGAGTTTTACTGAATTACAGGACGTCCCCTATGGCTCCAAGACGTCCCAATCTGCAAACAAATGTAGAATGATGATAACCCTCTAGAAAATCCCTCAAAATGATGGTCCTTCCCCTGCAAACAAAACCCAACTGTCAGAATGGCCCCAGGCCCTCAGGATAAGTCGGATCGAACCTCCCTCCAGATGATGGTGCGCCCTTGCTGGAAACACAAGAACAGTACGACTTGCTACCTTCTGAAGCGTTAGATGGATATGGGCTGAGACTAGAATGGTGTGGAGGAGTCTTTCATCCCCGAGACCAAGCTGCAGAACAAGGTGAGTGGATATTTCACCATTGAGTTTCTCACAAGGGTTTGTACAACAAACCCCCAAACTGAATTCTTCAGAGCAATAGCAAATGCTAATCCAAAACCAGAATGAATAATAGGGGTGCACCCCAGCCTCTTACTTATACTTTTCCTTCTAATTCTCTGTTGAGTTAGGTTAACTCCCAGGGTTAATATTCTATTCTTCTGTTGAGTTATCTTTTACTCCTTTATCCTTTTCCATTCTTAAGTCAACTTAAAAATATAACTTTTAACTTCTTGACTTTCCCCCCTTCAGTGTGAGACTATGACCTAGTGGGGGTGCCCAAGCCACTGAGTCTCCTCATCACCTCTCTAAGAGGTGGGGTACATTACAGTGGTTTTTTTTCGGGAAGGCAGTATTCCAAACCCCCCCTAAGGTGGTAGGCAATTTTAAGGGGGGGAGGGGGGTCTGCTGGCATGTGGGGCTAACAAGTGTCCCATGGATGGTTTCATAATACAACCATTCTGGACCCCCCCCTCTCGTTAAACTTTGGATGGCGGGGGGGGTCCAAAAAATATCATATCCATTGATTTTGATTTGTGATGCAATGAATGTACGGGGGTTTGGGTGGGTAGACTTAGGGTAGTGTTAGTTTTTATTTTTATTTTTCATTTTTTCTTTTTAATATTATTTTGATTTTAATGTTTTGTTTACATTTTTGTTTTGTTATATATATATATATATATATATATTTCTTTTATTATTGTTTTGTTACTTTGTTTTGTTATATATTTTATTTTGTTTTATTTTTGATGTTTTTTATTTTAATATTTGTTTTATTTAATACTAATTAATCAAACTCTAACCTATTTAATAACTTAGATTTTTAACTTAATTATTAATTAATTAATTATTAACTAGTTAGTTATTAGCTAGTTTAACCTATTCTAACTAACATTTATTATTTAATCTAATTAACTTTATTGTTATTTTTGTTTATCGTAAGTTTGATTATTCATGGATGGGTGGTGGGCGAGACGTGGCTAAAGGACGAAAGGACAAGGGAATGAGTGGCACAGAGGTAGATGAAGGATGTAGAATAAATGATGGAGGATTGGGCGGAATGGATGGATAACACGTTGGGGCAGGGCCCACCAAAGAAAAATGCCTCATTCCGGACCCCCCCCACCGTTAAAGGAAAAATGGTCAGGGGGGGTCTGGAATCGCCTGTAGACCGTCCATTTGCACGTTGTCACGATGACCGTAGATCTGTTCTCACTTGTTAGTAACCATTCCGGAGCCCCCCCCCGGTTAAAAACAGAACAATCGAGGAGGTCCAGAATCCACTGTCAGTTGTTGATCTACGCACCACTAGATCAATTGTCGATCTAAGAACGTTCTTTATTCTCCAGGTGTGAATGCAGTAAAAACTTAGGCTTAGTGCTTTTTGTGGGTTTTCTACACTGCTTCCCTTGCTTTTGTCTCCATGGGGTTAGGAAAAACCACTCAGTGTCAACAACCATGAATTTTATTTTCTTTTCCTTTCCTTGAAAATAATTTGTAGAGATGAAATATTATTTGCAACCCAAAATACATCCAGAGTGAAAAATTTCCAGTCACCAGATGATACTATGAATTATAGGGTTATAAAAAAACATTTTCCCCTATAGCCAAAATGAATTCCATCCACCTTATTCTTACCCTTGTTGCCTCACATAAATGGGAGGTCCATCAAATGGATGTTAAATCCGCCTTCTTGCATGGCGAATTGAAAGAAGAAATCTACATGGAACAACCTCCTGGCTATGTCCAGAATGACTCTAGCCTTGTTTGTCTCCTTAAGAAATCTCTTTATGGTCTTAAGAAAGCTCCCCAAGCTTGGTATGCCAAAATGGATAGCTTTCTTATTGACACCGAATTCTCTAGATGTCATTCTGATGCTAATGTTTATACCAAGAAAGTAGGAAGCCATCTCATAATCCTTGTCCTTTATGTTGATGACCTTATCCTTATTGGTAGTGACTCAAAAATTTTAAACCATGTGAAAACTAGCCTTAAGAAGAAATTTGAAATGACAGACTTAGGTTTTTTGCACTATTTCCTTGGCCTCCAAGTTTTGCAAACCAATGAAGGAATTTTTCTTTCCCAGTCTAAGTATGCATGTGACCTTGTTTGTCGATTTCACATGGATGATTGTAAACCAACCCCTTCTCCCTTCTAGTCTGGAGTCAAGATTACTTCCACTTGTGCTTCTCCTGAAGTTGATTCCACCATGTACCGTCAGTTAGCTGGTAGCCTCTTATACTTGACTCATACCCGTCCTGATATTTCCTTTATTGTTGGTCGTGTTGCCCGATATATGAAAACACACCATGAAAGCCATTGGAAATCATCTGAAAGGATACTTCACTATGTCAGTGGTACAGTTCAGTTCGAGATACAGTTCAGTTCAAATCGCGAAGTGAATAGTGTGTGATTATCACTAATAAAACCTGGAATAAGATTCTTTTATCTAAATATTTTGGGACTTCGGAGCTTCGGGCTTCAGAGAACTGTGCTTGCTTTGAATGGAAAACTCTTAGAGTGGAAATGCTCCGAAGTGACGAGGTGGCCTAATGTCATATGATGTCATGGTGGATAAGTTCCATGTGCTTCGACACTTCGACACTTCAGGGCTTCTATCTAGTCGTTAAGCCTCGCGGGACTTTGAAACTCTGAATGCACGAGAGTCGCTAATCTGAACTGTGCATGGAATCTCCATCGTTGAAAGTTGAACATGTCTGTTTGCTTGTATTTTAAGCCTGAAATGGATTGTTCTTAATGATACATTTTGTGCTCATTGTTGTTCCTTGTGAAAACAAAGGACTTGGACGACCTGTTGTGAGCTTAATCAATGGAAAACAAGATAACCAGTAATTCAAACCAAATCCCAATATGTGTTTATCCATCAAGAAAAATAGAAAAAAGTTGTGCAAAGAATAAGTCAAGCAAGACACTAAGGACGATCCAGTCATTGAACAAAATGGAAACCGACCTTATCAAAAAGAAGAGGGGAAATTTCTAGGAAGGTATGCCAAAAATATAGAGACAGGGCAGGGGTGCAGACTTAGGCCTTAAAAACAACTACATGTGACCCTTAAGAACTTCATGTGATAATATTTCCTCTGTGTATTCTTCTCCAAACATAGGTTTATGCATTGAACGATAGATCTTTGCAACTTTAAGATGTCGGGATACGTCTCTACCCTGAAAAAATTTAACCTGCAATTTTTTGTCAAGGAAGGTGCTCTGATACCACTTGTAGTATTCCAGATATAAAATAGTATGAAAAACATAAATATTTTAGCATATAAATGGGAGAGAAACAATGATATAACCAAAATAATACCAAAAAGAGAACCTTGATTAATGATAGAAATGTTCACTTTCCTCTTCAAAGGGGGAAAACTCCAACAGAGAAGAGCTCTATTATAATAATCTCCAAGAAAATATTTCTCATACCCTCTACTCCTATTTATACTAAATATATATATCCAAAAGAAAAATATAGAGGAAGATCTTTCTAGAAGTGGAAGCTTCTATTAGGTCTTCTTACATTTGACTTATTGTTCCTTATTGCTAGGCCTTATTAATATTGACCTTTATTACATGGAATTATGTTATTCTATCTACATGAGGGGTTAGGGAGGTTGGGTCCCTAACATAACTACCTAAGGTAAAAATTTCAAAATTGGATTTGCAAAATTGGATGCGTGGCAGGTTGTACAAGTTCGTTCTTGGGAAGAGGCCCCCCAATTTTTTTTTGGGAAAGTTACCATTCATAAATTCAAATTTTGGTCAGATCTAGTAAATATAGAAGTAGTGAGTAGAATTGTTGAAGGCATAATCAATGAGTTGACCTGATAAAGGAAAAAGTAGCAGGTAGACCCGGTGAAGGTAGAAGTAGCAAGTAGACTTGATGAAGATTGGTGTAGCTCACACAAACATTTTGGTGTCTCTTAGCTGTGGGGACTGGTGTCTCCAATAGATAAGTGTTTATGAATATCTGTAAGATTAGGTTGGTTCCACTGAAACAAAGAGATTGGTGTCTCTTGCTAAGTTGGTTCTTAGAAGTGGGGATTGGTGTCTCTAGTATATTATTGTCTAGGAAGTTCTATAATAGTAGGTTGGTGCTTACTAGGATTTCTATCAGTGGGGATTGGTGTCTCCGGTAGGTTGATGCCTAAAAATATTTTTAACAATAGGTTGGTACCTAGAAAGAATTATAAAGAGAAGTCGTGTGGTTTTCTCCAGAAAGGTTTCCATGTAAATCTTTTCTTTATTGTTCTGTAGTTAATAGATCTCATATGTGATTGTTTTCTTATAGTTGATGAATGTTTAAAAAAAGAAAAAAATTGTCCTATACTAACTCACCCCCCTCTTAGTATAAATGTGTGCTCAACAATATGATCAACATGAGATCTAATATACAAGACCCAACATCAATATATGAACTTGAATTAATGAGGGAACAAGAGGATCATAGTTCATTGGTCAAAGTTCCTTAGTCAAAGTAACTATTTAGGAAATTTCCTTGGAACTATCACAAACACATACTCTCACTAACAAGAACTCTAAACGAAGGCACAGGGACATGAACTTGGTCAAAAAATTTCTCTGTCAAAGTCCATTTTTCCAATAGGAACTCTAGCCAACATTTGATCGAAAAACATTGTTTAGAGTTCCTGACCAACCAGAACTTTGAGTAGGGACTATGAACTCTGATCGACATGAACTTTTGTTGGATTAAATTTTGTTGGTCCTACTTCTTGTTCAAAGAAGCTCTTTGGAACTATAACCAATAAAAACTCTAAGTGAGATGAAAAACATTAGGACAAGGGCTCATACCGATGTCATTTACAAAAAGATCATAGTTCCTTCATTAAAGTCCTTAGTAATAGTTCCTAATAATAATTGGTCATATCTCCTTCATTAATATTTATGTGGGGCCTTTGTTAGTAGCTCGCAGTTAAAAATTCCTTGGAACTATGACAATAAGAACTACTACCAACATTATATCTTCTATTTATACAAATATGATATATCTATTTTTTTTCTTCATATATATCAAGATATTTTTATTTTTATTTTATCTATTCCTATTATAATTGTTACAAATTATTTATTTTTAAATAAACAATGGAAATTATTAGCAAAGTTGTGTCTTTTAATATTTTAATATAATAGTTGTATGTAGTTCAAAACTAATACTTAAAGCAATCATAGTAGTTGTATGTAGTTCAAAACTAATACTTAAAGCAATCATAGTAGTTGTATGTAATCCAAAACTAAAAGTTAAAGCAATTATAAAACACAACTTGTACTAATTTATTATTTGTTTATAATTTATAATTAGTATTTATTCTTATATAAATGTGTTATTTTTAAAGTAGCATTTAAAGTTTCCCTGTACTTTTGAGCAATGTGGAGCCTTTCCATTGGATATATGTATTACCTATAAGTAACATAAATGCAATATATTGTTGGATTTGAGATTAATGTTATATCATTTTTTCATTGAAAATATTGAAAATAATTTATTTAATAAAATTATAATTTTAAATAGGAATGTTGTAATTATTTTCAAAATTGCCTAGTCCATATATGCAAGAGAAATTTGAGTTGTCAAATTTGTAACTAGTGAAATGGTCTAAAAATGACCAAGATGTTAATTATAATATATTTTTAATATATAATATATATAATAAAATTTCATGGAACTTGGTAAAAATATTTAAAATACACAAGTAGTAGAACTTGGTAAAAATGTTTAAAAATGTAAATGATTGAATCCATCTGCAACAAGATGAAGGCTTTGGTCCCCATGGTACTATTATTTTTATTTATTTATGTTATTTGAGCATTCATGAATAACTAGGTTTTCAAAAAAATATTAATGGTTTTAATGTTACCTTAGTGGTTTGTGAATCTTAATGTTTGAAGAAATTTATAGAAACATTTAGAGATTAAACTAGTAAAAATGATGGAAATTGAGTAAAAATTGATTTTGTTAATGAAATTGCATATAAGAGGAATACATTGCATAACAAAAGTGAGAAGTGTTTTTTTCAATATATATTTTTGAGAGAACTAAATTTATATATACAATTGAAATCAAGGAGAAATGAGAAGTTGTTTTTCAATGTAAATTTTTTAGAGAGCATTTACAATTTTAAAGAATAGATAATAACAATTACCACATTAAATGACAAGGCTAAAGTAAGAAATATTATCAAATGAATGAAGTACTAAAGCATAAATTAATGGAACATAAATAGATTAAAAACGATATATTTTATATCAAGAAGGGATTAAAATAATGATATCTCTCACATCAAGAACACTCATATTAAATGACAAATTAGAGTGATGGCTAGGTGGCATTTGGAGAGATTTTTGAATTTTTAACTTTTAATTAAATATTTAAATTTGACAAGACCTATTAAAACCACATAAAAATAGTCACATCACTCTCTTCAACCAACACAAAATTAAAAATTTCAATTTTCATAAAATAAAAGATATTTTTTATAGTTAAAAAAAAATTAAAATTAATAAAAGAAAATTAAAAAACTTTAGAAAGTTATATGCTATCACAAACAAGTAATTGAAAGTAAAAAAAAAAAATTGACTACTAAACAATTATAATATACACTACCATAGACAAGTATAATAAAATAAAATCTTATATCCATTACAACTTTGGTAATATTTGAATGATACATAGACCATTAAACACACCATTAAACACAGAGAGCAAAAATATATAATAAATATCACACCATTTATTGTTTGCTATAAAACCAAATAAACACATGAAAATATTTTTTAACTTTTATTTTTATTAAAGGATTTATATGGAAAACATCCTTATCTTATGAGCTGACTAACTCACCTAATCTCCATCTTTGGACATACACTGACCACAATGTGATATAGTCTAACATAATTTGTAGTTATAAAGGCACATGCTCAATGAAGGTTGTAATGACCAAATTTCTTAGTTCATTTCTGGCAATGCTGAAGGCGTCTCGGTCTTTATAGAGGTGATAAAAAGCTCTCAGAGTGTCAAAAGCATGTTTCTTGGAAGTGAACGGAACATTGTTGTGGGGTTTCAGAAGCTCCCAATTTAGTTCTTTGAGTAATTTGTATGTCACTAAGATACCAAGAAAAGGTGTTGACATTACCACTTCTTCACTTGGATTCCAAAGTGCTTCCCAACGACATGTACCTTGTTGGGTGACATCGTCCTACTATGTTGCAGAATTACGAGTACGAAGGATCGTTCTATCCAATTAACGCTATCAAGGTCATGAGCCAGGAGTAATGGAACTTTGTTCCCAAGTCCTGCACATCCTTCCAGTCGTCTAGAAATAGATTCAGTAAATATGGGGCCTAACTAAGCATGGTGTCGTTTGTGCACTATGTTGTTGTTGCGACAACTCCTATAGGGACCTCCTCCTTGTGATATTTGTGAAGTAGTTTGCATGCCATCAATTTTGTGGCCATCCTGGTGGCTACGCCACTGATCCATTTTACAATAATACCACCCAAGCCCCTTTCTATCCCATATGTCTTCTTCATCTCTTCTGTGAGGGCATTTTCCTTGGTTTTGTCATCCATGTAATGCGTGGTCTTCTCACCATTTGATTGTAGTCCTGTGATGAATGAAATGAGCTCCACATCGATTGCAATTGGTTCTTCCAACCACAAAAATCCTCCATGGAGGACCGTAAGCAACTTCTTGATCCAGTTGTTCACATATTTCCCCCTGCCAAAGTGGGTGATATCCAACAAATTCAGAATTGTTGTGTTTTCCAAGCCTGTTGCTCATTGCTTTGGATGCAACATTGGTTCTCCTAATGTCCATGTGCCTAGGCTCACCATATATACTTGTTGCACAATTTATGGGAATTTTCTAGTGTTAGAAACATCATGGTCTATGTATATTAGCCTTTCGATGCAACTCCGTAGAGTTGGTGTGGCTTGCAACCCCTCTGGAATGCGCGGTAAGATGATAGAGGTGTCAGGTTGTTTACATGGGGATTGTGTGATGGGTTGTTTCCCCTTTCCTTCTACTGGCGAGTTGGATGTACCAACCTGTGGTTCTCTTTCTTCCCAGCCCAACTATGGCTGCCCTGTGATATTATCGAGTTGTAGTTCCTCCTGCTGCACAGACCCCACCATAGCTTGTGGCCTTAGCTCATCAGTCTTTTTCCTTTTGTTGTCATTGTCATTTGTTCTATGGGTTGCTTCGGCCCTGGAAGGTTGTAGTGAGTTTCATGTGGCTAATGGGTCCTGACCCTACGCATTGTCACACTAATCAATATATGTAATATTCAAGATATAAAATAACATGCAGAATAGAAACAATTAGCTAGAAATGGTAGCTAAACAACGATATAACCAGAAAAACACCACAATAATACCAAAATAATACCAGAATAACACGAGAAAGAGCACTTTGATTACTGAGAGCGATGTTCGCTTGCCTCTTAGAGGGGGGAACCTCCATTATTGTAGATCTCTATTACAATAATATCCAAGACAAAACTTCTCATGCCCTCAAAAGAACAATCTAAAGGAAGATCCTTCTAGAAGTGGAAGCTTCTATTAGGTCTTCTTACATTTGACTTATTCTTCCTTATTGCTAGGCCTTATTAATATTTACCTTTATTACATGGAAATATATTATTCTACCTACGTGAGAGGTTAGGTCCCTCACATGTCCTCCCCCTTAAAAACAACCTTGTCCTCAAGGCTTGATATGAGGAAATTGTTCCAGAATGGTAGTTGGTTACCAAGTGGCATCTACTAGAGTTGTATCTTTACACTAGAATAACACATCCTTGATGGTTCGCTGACATAGACGATGCTCACGCTGGTCAAAAACTCCTTGTGGCGGTAGCCAAATTAAGACTTCTTCGTCCAACTCGACAAGGTTGGTTTGAATTTGGCACTTAGTTCCAATCACCTTCTTTAAGCAGGAAACACGAAAAATAGGATGGAGCTGAGAATGACTGGGAAAAGCTAATTGATAAGCCACCTGTCCCATACACTTGAGAATGGTATAAGATTCATAAAATTTGGGCGCCAGTTTTTGACAATGGTCAGTCTTGAGAGGATTTTTCTTTTAAGGTTGCAATCGAAGAAACACCTAATTTCCTTCTGCAAATTGATGTTCAAAGAGACCTTGATATTATTGTTGCTTTATGAGATTATGGGTCATGACCAAATTATCTTTGAGGGTACAGATAATGTCTTCTCGAACTATAAGCATTTGGTCAACCACCTGGACCTTCGAGACACCTAAAAAGTATGAGAGAACTAAAGGTGGATTTTGTCCATATACCACTTCAAAAGGAGTCATGTAGATAGTTGTATGGTAAGAAGTGTTGTACCACCATTCAACTAGTGGTAACCATTGAGCCCATTAATTTTTCCTTGTTGATGCAAAACACCTCAAATATGTTTCCAAACACTTGTTGAAAACTTTAGTTTGAGCATGAGTCTAGGGATGATAAGTCGTGCTAAGATGAAATTGGGTGCCTTGTAGCTTGAACAGTACTTACCAAAAATTGTTGGTGAAAGTTGGGTCGCGATTAGAAACAATAGAATGAGGCATGATATGAAGCTTGAAGACCTGATCCATGAAACTTTCTACCACAATGGAGGTTGTAAATGGGTGTTGAAGAGCAAAAAAAGGAGCATAATTGGAAAGACTATCAACTACCACCATGATGACTAATTTATTTACCGATTTAGGTAATCCTATAATAAAATCCATAGAGATATCCCGCCAAATAGCAGGTGGAATTGGAAGCATTTTTAGTGTGCTACAAGATTTCACTATTTCTCCCTTATTGCGTTGACAAACATCACATTCAGCCAAAAAATTACAAACGTCCTATTTCATACCATCCTAGAAAAAAGAATGTTTCACCTGGTCATAGGTTTTGGTAAACCCGGAGTTCCCAACAATGGGTGTAGCATGAAGCTTAGAAAGTACCATGGATTTAAGTTTTGACTATTTACTTAAATACAAATGACCTTTCTATCGAATCCCATCATGGAGCTAAGAGTATCCTGGGGAGAGTGGAGAATTGGCCTGCAATTGTTGTATCAGATGTGAACTTTTGGGATTGTGTAGCCATTCCTGGTGAACAACTTGGAGCCAATCTGGTACAATGAAGGAGAGAGAAAAAGGGACCCTTCATATTCATATTTTCTGTAAAGTGCATCAACAACCATATTATCTTTTTCTTTCTTATAAATGATCTCATAATCATATCCAAAGAGATTAGTCACCCATTTTTGTTTCTCTGGAGAGGAAAGGCATTGTTCCAGAAAATGCTTGAGACTTTGATAATATGTTTTAATTTGGAAGAATTTCCCCAATAGATAAGGGCGCCAAATATCCATGGCATGCAGAATAGCCAACATTTCCTTTTCATATATTTATTTGCCCAAATGTCGCTCTAGTATTTATTTACTGGTAAAGGCCAAAGGTCAACCCTCTTGCATAAGGACTGCGCCAATTCCTTTTCCAGAAGCATCACATTCCAGGACAAAGGTCTTTGTGAAATCAAGAAGGGCCGGGACTGGAGTGGTGCACATGGCCATATTCAAGTTTTGAAAAGACTGAGCAACTACTAGAGTCCAAGTGAAAAAATCCTTTTTAAGGAGAGCAGTGAGAGGTGTTGCATTCTTTCCATAATTCTTAACAAGATTGCGATAATAACCTGTTAAACCCATAAATCCACACAAGCTTTTGAGAGTCTTTGGGTGATGCCAATCTTGCATAGCTTCAATATTTTTAGGATCCACCCTTAAACCAACATTGCCAACAAGATGACACAAGTACTCCAGTTTTGAAGCGCCAAAAGAAAATTTAGATTGTTTGAGTAAACGTTGGTGCTAAGAGAGAATATGAAGAACTCGATCCACATGAGAAAGATGGGCTATACAATGTTTACTAGAGATGAGGATATCATCAAATAAAACTAAGACAAAATGACGGAGAAAAGGATGGAAGACATGATTCATGAGGATTTGGAAAGTGGAGGGAGCATTACACAAGCCAAAGGACATTACCAAAAACTCATAGTGGCCCTCATGAGTTCTAAATGCAGTCTTAGGAAATTCTGCCTCATTCATATGGATATGGTGGTAGCTAGAACGAAGTTCAAGTTTAGTAAAGAACTGGGCAACACTCCATTCATCCAAGAGGTCATCAATGACATGAATGGGAAATTTATCTTTAACGGTGAGTTTGTTGAGGGAATGGAAATGAGGACACATTCACCAAGAACATTATTTCTTAAGGGC
This sequence comes from Picea engelmannii, assembly GCA_009831015.1. Classification (NCBI taxonomy): domain Eukaryota; kingdom Viridiplantae; phylum Streptophyta; class Pinopsida; order Pinales; family Pinaceae; genus Picea; species Picea engelmannii. The sequence continues at coordinate 87,209 of ML780135.1, read as the reverse complement.
CATGGCCAAAGGATAAGAGTAGGGGCTTGTACTAGGGAAAATAATACATATGTTGAGCAATTCTTGAACAATTTTCTCAATTTCATTTTTTTGGGCAAAGGGATGATGATAGGGATGGATATTGGGACGAAGGCTTCCTAGGACAAGGGAAATGGAATGATCATGAACACCATGGGAAGGAGGGAGTCCCTGGGGAGTGGAAAAATCACTTAATCTTTAGAGATGATGGTTTGGAGGTCCTGCGACATAGACAATGTATCAGTGGCTTGTATGGCATGGAGTTAGGAAATAAAGCTATATTGATGATCTCTGAGGAACCGAAAATGATGCCTTAAACTTATATTGTTGGCCCTCTTGATCGAATTGAATGGTTAATTCCTTAAAATCCATGAGAATGGGACCCAAAGTCCTTAGCCATTCTGCACCCAACATAATTTCACAACCTCTAATGTCGATAGAAAACATATGAGATTTTATGTGGTACTCACCAATTTGGAGACACACATTTTCACAACGCCCTCCACATTTCATGGACCTGCCTTCAGCAAGGGACTTGTCTCACTTAATGAGACCACACTCTTTTCACCAATACCTTAACGGATTGAGGGGGGTGACTCATAGGTGGTCACGTCATCAGGCCCAGAGGTAGTAGGACGTCACACTTCTCCATACGTCAGCCCATGACATCACTTTAGCTATTGATGATTTTCATGCGAGAAGCTACTTCCCTCTCCAGCCCTCGTCACTCTATGTATACCTGAATGAGGCTGCCATTATTCCCATTAATAAGCTTGGTACTATGCCTATGTCTCTCCCCCAATACATTCATGCAAGATTTCCTCTTCGAAATATGGATTGACACACTCATTTTGGAGGTAATTTATCGGCTTCATCTGAATCCCCTCCCTACAAATTAACATTCTCTTCTTTGGGTGGTCGTCTTAAAATCTCAGCTCCCTTTGCATGGTCTCTATCCCTACAAACACTGACGAAATTATCATCAGCTCCTCGCATGGCTTCTAGCTCTGAGTCTTCTTCTCCTCCAATCCCCCCCCCCTTCGTTGGAACTGGAAATTCATGAACTGAAAAGGAAATTAAGCACACAAAGAAGATTCTTGCTCCAGCTGGACGAGGAAGATGCCAGAAGGTTTGACATGTTGGAGGAAGACCTCAACCAAATCAGAGAGGAAGCTTCAGAATCGCTCACGTAGTGTGTGCAGTTGGTTAACGACCGTATAGCGGACTTAGAAACTAGGATGGAAAATCTGGAGCTGCAAGTCGTCAGGATTACCTCTCAGCACGATCCAGGGGTGAAATCCCCGCCAAGTGTTGGTCCCCCAATTTCCGAGCAGCAGGCGTAACACTAGTTCTTGCTCTTTTCTTGGTTCCTACTCAATTTTTGTTAACACTAAAGAAACATTGTTTGTTGGATTTAACCTCCATAGTAGTTAATTTTTGGAACCTAAGTCAGAATAGGCATTTATGGGTTTTGTTATATGGCGCCTATATATGTAATTTTGGATATTATGCACAGGATGCATACCTGAACTATGTAGATGTTCTTACAGTGGTCATACCACTGTTTTTTTAATACAAATCTCATTTTCTTGTCAAAAAATAATATTTGAATGGTACAAAGACCATTAAACATAGGGAACAAAAATATATAATAAATTGTATTTAAAATATCACACCATTCATTGTTTTCTATAAAACCACATAAACACATGAAAATATTTTTTCACTTTTATTTTTATTAAAGGAAAGAATTTATATGGAAAACATCATTATATTTATGAGCTGGCTAACTCACCTAAGTTCCATATTTGGACATATCTTGACCATGGTGTGACATAGTCCCACAGGTAGATTAAATTTGTATTATAAAGGCACATGCTCAATGACGGTTGTCATGACCAAAATTTTTATTTCGTTTCTGGCAATGCCGAAGCCATCTCGATCTTTATAGAGGTGATAAAAAGCTGTCAGAATGTCAAAAGCATGTTTATTGGAAGTGCTCAGAACACTGTTGTGGGATTTCAGAAGCTCCCAATTTAGTTCTTTGAGTAATTTGTTGACCATGGCGTTGATATAAAAGTAACTGTTAAATATATTGTACCCTCAACAGTATAACCGTACACTGCCAGCTGTACTGGACAGTTGTACTTTCTATTTCTGTCTTGCTTTGAGCATATATAAGCTCAGCTATTTCCTATTGTTAGGGGTACTTCTGGATCTCTTCAGTTCTGTTCT
>ML780135.1:26107-36438 GCA_009831015.1 Picea engelmannii | reverse complement strand
TCTAGGAAGTTCTGTAAGAGTAGGTTGGTGCTTACTAGGATTTCTATCAGTGGGGATTGGTGTCTCCGGTAGGTTGATGCCTAAAAATATTTTTAACAATAGGTTGGAACCTAGAAAGAATTATAAAGAGAAGTCATGTGGTTTTATCCACAAAGGTTTCCATGTAAATATTGTTTTTATTGTTCTGTAGTTAATAGATCTCATATGTGATTGTTTTCTTATAGTTGATGAATGTTTAAAAAAAGAAAAAAATTGTCCTATACTGACTCACCCCCCTCTTAGTATAAATGTGTGCTCAACAATATGATCAACATGAGATCTAATATACAAGACCCAACATCAATATATGAACTTGAATTAATGAGGGAACAAGAGGATCATAGTTCATTGGTCAGAGTTTCATAGTCAAACTAACTATTTAGGAAATTTCCTTGGAACTATCACAAACACATACTCTCACTAACAAGAACTCTAAACGAAGGCACAGGGACATGAACTTGGTCAAAGTTTTTCTCTACCAAAGTCCATTTTTCCAATAAGAACTCTACCCAACATTTGATTGAAAAACATTGTTTAGAGTTCTTGACCAACCAGAACTTTGAGTAGGGACTATGAACTTTGATCGACACGAACTTTTGTTGGATTAAATTTTGTTGGTCCTACTTCCTGGTCAAAGAATCTCTTTGGAACTATAACCAATAAAAACTCTAAGTGAGATGAAAAACATTCGGACAAGGGCTCATACCTATGTCATTTACAAAAAGATCATAGTTCCTTCATTAAAGTCCTTAGTAATAGTTCCTATTAATAATTGGTCATATCTCTTTCATTAATATTTATGTGGGGCCTTTGTTAGTAGTTTGTAGTTAAAAATTCCTTGGAACTATGACAATAAGAACTACTACCAAGAGTATATCTTCTATTTATACAAATATGATATATCTATTTTTTTTCTTCATATATATAAAGATATTTTTATTTTTATTTTATCTATTCCTATTATAATTGTTACAATTTATTTATTTTTAAATAAACAAGGGAAATTATTAGCAAAGTTGCGTCTTTTAATATTTTAATATAATAGTTGTATGTAGTTCAAAACTAATAGTTAAAGAAATCATAGTAGTTTATGTAATCCAAAACTAAAAGTTAAAGCAATTATAAAACACAACTTGTACTAATTTATTATTTGTTTATAATTTATAATTAGTATTTATTCTTATATAAATGTGTTATTTTTAAAGAAGCATTTAAAGTTTCCTATAAGTACTTTTGAGCAATGTGGAGCCTTTCCATTGGAAATATGTATTACCTATAAGTAACATAAATGCAATATATTGTTGGATTTGAGATCAATGTTATATCATTTTTTCATTTAAAATATTTAAAATAATTTTTTTAATAGAATTATAATTTTAAATAGGAATGTTGTAATTATTTTCAAAATTGCCTAGTCCATCTATGCAAGAGAAATTTGAGTTGTCAAATTTGTAACTAGTGAAATGGTCTAACAATGAACAAGATGTTAATTATAATATATTTTTAATATATAATATATATAATAAAATTTCATGGAACTTGGTAAAAATATTTAAAATACACAAGTAGTAGAACTTGGTAAAAATGTTTAAAAATTTAAATGATTGATTCCATCTACAACAAGATGAAGGCTTTGGTCCCCATCCTACTATTATTTTTATTTATTTATGTTATTTGAGCATTCATGAATAACTAGGTTTTCAAAAAAATATTAATGGTTTTAATGTTACCTTAGTGATTTGTGAATCTTAATGTTTGAAGAAATTTATACAAACATTTAGAGGTTAAACTGGTAAAAATGATGTAAATTGAATAAAAATTGTTTTTGTTAATGAAATTGCATATAAGAGGAATACATTGCATAACAAAAGTGAGAGGTGTTTTTTTCAATATATATTTTTAAGAGAACTAAATTTATATATACAATTGAAATCAAGGAGAAATGAGAAAAAAAAATTCAATGTAAATTTTTGAGAGAGTATTTAAAATTTTAAAGAATAGATAATAAGAATTAGCACATTAAATGACAAGGCTAAAGTAAGAAATACTATAAAATCAATGAAGTACTAAAGCATAAATTAATGGAACATAAATAGATTAAAAATGATATATTTTATATCAAGAAGGGATTAAAATAATGATATCTCTCACATCGCTCATATTAAATGACAAATTAAAGTGATGGTTAGGTGGCATTTAGAGAGATTTTTGAATTTTTAATGTTTAATTAAATATTTAAATTTTACAAGACCTATTAAAACCACATAAAAATAGTCACATCACTCTCTTCAACCAACACAAAATTAAAAATTTCAATTTTCATAAAATAAAAGATATTTTTTTTAGTTAAAAAATAATTAAAATTAATAAAAGAAAATTAAAAAGCTTTAGAAAGTTATATGCTATCACAAACAAGTAATTGAAAGTAAAAAAAAAATGACTACTAAACAATTATAATATACACTACCATAGACAAGTATAATAAAATAAAATCGTGTATCCATTACAACTTTGGTAATATTTGAATGATACACAAACCATTAAACATAGAGAGAAAAAATATATAATAAATATCACACCATTTATTGTTTGCTATAAAACCAAATAAACACATGAAAATATTTTATCTTTGACCTAATAGTTGACCTAATCTCCATCTTTGGACATACGCTGACCACGGTGTGACATAGTCTGACAGAATTTGTAGTTATAAAGGCACATGCTCAATGAAGGTTGTCATGACAAAATTTCTTATTTCATTTCTAGCAACGATGAAGCCGTCTCGGTCTTTATAGAGATGATAAAAATCTCTCAGAGTGTCAAAAGCATGCTTCTTGGAAGTGATTGGAACATTGTTGTGGGGTTTCAGAAGCTCCCAATTTAGTTCTTTGAGTAATTTGTATGTCACTAAGATACCAAGAAAAGGTGTTGACATTACCACTTCTTCACTTGGAATCCGAAGTGCTTCCCAATGACGTGTACCTTGTTGTGCGACATCATCCTACTATGTCGTATAAATATGAGTACAAAGGATCTTTCTATCCAATTAATGCTATCAAGATCATGAGCCAAGAGTAATGGAACTTTTTTCCCAAGTCCTGCACATCCTTCCAGTCGTCTAGAAATAGATTCAGTAAATATGGGGCCTAACTAAGCATGGTGTCATTTGCGCACTATGTTGTTGTTGTGACAACTCCTGCAGGGACCTCCTCCTTGTGATATTTGTGAAGTAGTTTGCATGCCATCAATTTTGTAGCCATCCTATTGGCTATGTCACTGATCCATTTTATAATAATACTGCCCAAGCCCCTTTCTATCCCATACTTCTTCTTCATCTCTTTTGCGATGGACTTTTCCTTGGTTTTGTCATCCATGTAATGTGTGGTCTTCTCTCCATTTGATGGTAATCCTGTGATGAATGAAATGACCTACACATTGATCATAATTGGTTCTTCCAACCACAAAAATCCTCCATGGAGGACCTTAAGCAACTGCTTGATGCAGTTGTTCACATCTTTCCCCCTGTTGAACTGGGTGATATCCAACAAATTTAGAATCTCTGTGATTTCCAAGCCTGTCACTCATTGCTTTGGCTGTAACATGGGATCTCTTAATGTCCATCTGCCCAGACTCTCCATATACACCTGTTGCACAAATTATGGAATTTGCTAGTGTTAGACACATCGTGGTTTGTGTATCTTATCCTTTCGATGCAACCCCGTAGAGTTGGTGTGGCCTGCACCGCCTCTGGAATGCGCGGTAAGATGATAGATGTGTCGGGTTGTTTACACAGGGATTGTGTTATGGGTTGTTTCCCCTTTCCTTCTACTGGCACGTTGGATGTACCAACATGTGGTTCTCTTTCTTCCCAGCCCAACTCTGTATGCCCTGTGATATTATCAAGTTGTACTTCCTCCTGCTGCACAAACCCCACCATATCTTGTGGCCTTAGCTCATCGGTATTTTTCCTTTCATTGTCACTGCCATTTGTTCTGTGGCCTGCTTCGGCCCTGGAAGGTTGTAGTGAGTTTCATGTGGCTAATGGGTCCTGACCCTATGCATTGTCACACTAATCAATATATGTAATATTCAAGATATAAAATAGCATGAATAATATAAACAATTAGCTATAAATGGTATATAAACAACGATATAACCAAAAAAGCACCACAATAATACCAAAATAATACCAGAATAACACGAGAAATAACACTTTGATTACTGAGAGCGATGTTCGCTTGCCTCTTCGAGGGGGAAACCTCCAATATAGTAGAGCTCTATTACAATAATATCCGAGACAAAATTTCTCATACCCTCAACTCCTATTTATACTAAATATCTCTATCAAAAGAACAATCTAGAGGAAGATCCTTCTAGAAGCAGAAGCTTCTATTAGGTCTTCTTACATTTGATTTATTCTTCCTTATTTCTAGGCCTGATTAATATTGACCTTTATTACATGGAAATATATTATTCTACCTACGTGAGAGGTTAGGTCCCTTACATGTCCTCCCCCTTAAAAACAACCTTGTCCTCAAGGCTTGAGATGAGGAAATTGTTGCAGAATGGTAGTTGGTTACCAAGTGGCATCTGCTAGAGTTGTATATTTCCACTGGACTAAAACATCCTTGATGGTTCGCTGACATAGACAACGCTCACACTGGTCCAAAACTACTTGTGGCGGTATCCAAATGAAGCCTTCTTCATCCAACTCGACAAGGTTGGTTTGAATTTGGCACTTAGTTCTAATCACCTTCTTTAAGAAGGAAACATGAAAAGATAATTGATAAGCCACTTGTCGCATACACTTGAGAATGGTATAAGATTCATAAAATTTGAGCGCCTGTTTTTGACAATGGTCAGTCTTGAGGGAATTTTTCTTTTAAGGTTGCAGTCGAAGAAACACCTAATATCCTTCTGCAAATTGATGTTCAAAGAGACCTTGATATTATTGTTGCTTCATGAGATTATGGGTCATGACCAAATTATCTTTGAGGGTACATATATTATCTTCTTGGACTATAAACGTTTGTTCAACCACCTGGACCTTCGAGAAAACTAGAAAGTATGAGAGAATTGAAGGTGGATTTTTTCTATATACCACTTCAAAAGGAGTCATGCGGGTAGTTGTATGGTAAGAAGTGTTGTACCAGCATTCAACTAGTGGTAACCATTGAGCCCACTAATTTTTCCTTTCCGATGAAAAACACCTCAAATATATTTCCAAGCATTTGTTGAAAACTTCAATTTGACCATGAGTCTAGGGCTGATAAGTTGTGCTAAGATGAAATTGGGTGCCTTGTATCTTGAACAGTTCTTGCCAAAAATTGCTGGTGAAAGTTAGGTCGCAATCAGAAACAATAGAATGAGGCATGCCATGAAGCTTGAACACATGATCCATGAAACTTTCTGCCACAATGGAGGTTGTAAATGGGTATTGAAGAGCACAAAAATGAGCATACTTGGAAAGACTATCAACTACCACCATGATGACTGATTTATTTACCGATTTAGGTAATCCTATAATAAAATTCATAGAGATATCCTGCCAAATAGAAGGTGGAATCGGAAGCAGTTTTAGTGTGTTGGGAGATTTGACTGTTTCTCCCTTATTGCATTGACAAACATCACATTCAACAACAAAATTGTGAACGTCCTGTTTAATACCATCCCAGAAAAAAGAACGTTTCATCCGGTCATAGGTTTTGGTGAACCTAGAGTGCCCAGCAATGGGTGTAGCATGAAGCTCAGAAAGTGCCATGGATTTAAGTTTTGACTATTTACATAAATACAAATGAACTTTCTATTGAATTTCATCATGGAGCCAAGAGTATCTTGGGGAGGTTGGAGAATTAGCCTACAATTGTTGTATCAGATGCGAACTTTTGGGATCGTGTAGCCATTCCTGGTGAACAACTTGGATCCAATCTGGTACAATGAAGGAGAGAGAAAAAGGGACCCTTCATATTCATATTTTCTATAAAGTGCATCGACAATCACATTATCTTTATCTTTCTTATAAATGATCTCATAATCATATCCAAAGAGATTAGTCACCCATTTTTTTTTCTCTGGAGAGGAAAGGAATTGTTCCAGAAAATACTTGAGGCTTTGATGATATGTTTTAATTTGAAAGAATTTCCCCAATAGATAAGGGCGCCAAATATCCATGGCATGCAGAATAGCCAACATTTCCTTTTCATATATTTAATTGCCCAAATGTTGCTCTAGTATTTGTTTACTGGTAAAGGCCAAAGGTCAACCCTCTTGCATAAGGACTGTGCCAATTGTTTTCCGGGAAGAATCACATTCCAAGACAAAGGTTTTTGTGAAATCAGGAAGATCCAGGATTGGAGTGGTGCACATGGCCATATTCAAGTTTTGAAAAGACTGAGAAACTACTAGAGGCCAAGTGAAAGAATTCTTTTTAAGGAGAGCAGTGAGAGGTGTTGCAATCTTTCCATAATTCTTAACAAGATTGCGATAATAACCTGTTAAACCCAGAAATCCACTCAATCTTTTGAGAGTCTTTGGGTGAGGCCAATCTTGCATAGCTTCAATATTTTTAGGATCCACCCTGAAACCAACCTTTCCAACAAGATGACACAAGTACTCCACTTTTGAGGCATCAAAAGAAAATTTATATTGTTTGAGGAAAAGTTGGTGCTGAGAGAGAATATGAAGAACTCGATCCACATGAGAAAGATGGACTATACAATTTTTACTATATATGAGAATATCATCAAATAAAACTAAGACAAAATGACGAAGAAAAGGATGGAAGACATGATTCATGAGGCTTTGGAAAGTGCAGGGAGCATTACACAAGCCAAAGGGCATGACCAAAAACTCATAGTGGCCCTCATGAGTTCTAAATGTAGTCTTAAGAAATTCTGCCTCATTCATATGGATATGGTGGTAGCCAGAACAAAGATCAAGTTTAGTAAAGAAATGGGCAACACTCAATTCATCCAAGAGGTCATCAATGACATAAATGGGAAATTTATCTTTAACGGTGATTTTGTTGAGGGCATGGAAGTGAGGACACATGCACCAAGAACATTATTTATTAAGGACCATGGCCAAAGGAGAAGAGTAGGGGCTCGTACTAGGGCGGATAACACATGTGTTGAGAAATTCTTGAACAATTTTCTCAATTTCATTTTTTGGGGCAAAGGGATGACAATGGGGATGGATATTGGGAGGAAGGCTTCCTGGGACAAGGGAAATGAAATGATCATGAACACCATGGGAAGGAGGGAGTCCCTTGGGAGTGGAAAAATCACTTGATGTTTAGAGATGATGGTTTGGAGGTCCTGCGACACAGACATTGTCTCAGTGTCTTGTATGGCATGGAGTTGGGAAATAAATCTAGATTCACCTATTTTGAGAATATTTTCCATGCGATGGGAATTGATGATCTCTGAGGAACTGAAAGTGATGCCTTGGAACTTATATTGTTGGCCTTCTTGATCGAATTGCATGGTTAATTCCTTAAAATCCATGAGAATGGGACACAAAGTCCTTAGCCATTCTACGCCCAACACAATTTCACAACCTCCAATGTCGATTTTATGTGGTACTCACCAATTTGGAGACACACATTTTCACAATGCCCTCCACATTTCATGGACCCACCTTTGGTAAGGGACTTGTCTCACTTAATGGGACCATGCTCTTTTCACCAATACCTTAACGGATTGAGGGGGGTGACTCATAGGTGGTCACGTCATCAGGCCCAGAGGTAGCATGATGTCACACCTCTCCATACGTCGGCCCATGACATCACTTTAGCTATTGATGATTTTCATGCGAGAAGGTACTTCCCTCTCCAGCCCTTGTCACTCTATGTATACCTAAATGAGGGTGTTATTATTCCCATTAAGAAGCTCGGTACTACGCCTATGTCTCTCCCCCAATACATTCATGCGAGATTTCCTCTTCGAAATATGGATTGTCATGCTCATTTTGGAGGTAATCTATGGGCTGCATCTGAATCCCCTCCCTACAAATTATCATTCTCTTCTTTGGGTGGTCGTCTTCAAATATCAGCTCCCTTTGCATGGTATCTAGCCTTACAAACACTGACAAAATTATCATCAGCTCCCCGCATGGCCTCTAGCTCTGAGTCTGCTTCTCTCCCAATCCCCCCCCCCCTTCGCTGGAACTCGAAATTCGTGAACTGAAAAGGAAATTAAGTGCACAGAGAAGATTCTTGCTCCGACTGGACAGGGAAGGTGGCAGAAGGTTTGACATGTTGGAGGAAGACCTCAACCAAATCAGAGAGGAAGCTTCAAAATCTCTCACATAGTCTATGCAGTTGGTTAACGACCGTATAGCAGACTTAGAAACCAGGATGGAAAATCTGGAGCTGCAAGTCGTCAGGATTACCTCTCAGCACAATGCAGGGGTGAAAGCCCCGCCGAGTGTTGGCCCCCCAATTTCTGAGTAGCAGGCGTAACACTAGTTCTTGTTCTTTTCTTGGTTCCTGCTCAGTTTTTGTTAACACTGAAGAAACATTGTTTGTTGGCTTTAACCTCCATAGTAGTTCATTTTTGGAACCTAAGTCAGAATAGGCATTTATGGGATTTTTTATATGGCGCCTATATATGTAATTTTGGATATTATGCACAGGATGCATGCCTGAACTATGTAGATGTTCTTAAAGTGGTCATACCACTTTTTTTTAATACATATCTCCTTTTCTTGTCAAAAAATAATATTTGAATGGTACAAAGACCATTAAACATAGGGAACAAAAATATATAATAAATTGTATTTAACATATCACAACATTTATTGTTTGCTATAAAACCACATAAACACATGAAAATGTTTTTTCACTTTTATTTTTATTAAAGGAAAGAATTTATATGGAAAACATCGTTATAAATTATGAGTTGACTAATTCACCTAAATTCCATATTTGGACATATCTTGACCATGGTGTGACATAGTTCGATAGGTAGATTAAATTTGTATTATAAAGGCACATGCTCAATGATGGTTGTCATGACCAAATTTCTTATTTTGTTTCTGGCAATGTTGAAGATGTCTCGGTCTTTATAGAGGTGATAAAAAGCTCTCAGAATGTCAAAAGCATGTTTCTTGGAAGTGATCGAAACATTGTTGTAGGGTTTCAGAAGTTCCCAATTTAGTTATTTGAGTAATTTGTTGACCGTGGCGTTGATATATAAGTAACAACATCTTTCTATGTTGACTCAGGATTATCCTTCATATAACAGGATATACACAAAGATTCTTCTCCACATCTCCTCTCAGCTACATTCAGCATGCCAATGCCATATCATTTATCAAATTCTAAATCAGAACCAAACATGCAATGCAAAGAAAAAAATATTCCATCTGATTTGATAGAGAAGGTTATAGGCAATACCTGGTAGCTGTGAATGTAGCCTTTTAGTCGAAGGATGGAACCAACCAAGTCATTGAGCCTTGAAGGAAATTGTATTTCCTGTAGGATGTGATGAGGAAAGGGAATGCCCAACGTCAGGATGGGTTTCAATGTCCCGATGTGATAACCAAAACTAACTTTCCTGTTATCCAAGTACTCCTCAACTGTTGGCAGAAAACTAGTAGAAATCCACTTAGCCTCTTTTATATATGAATCAATATAAGCCTCCAACTGCACAAGCAAATCAAATGAACTTATTATCACAATTAATTTCTCACAAAGAAATGTTTGTAGATGTATGCTTTATTATTATTGTACATACATCCTATCAGGCATAGTTGAGCGTGTGTCGGCCTTGAGACTTTTCTACCTCTCGTTCCATTTCGTTTACAGTTTCGTAAAACATAATATACACTCCTTTCATATATTATGGAATCCCCTCAGCTGCAGATGGATGCCATCTGATCATATAAAGAACAATCACAATTTTTAGTCAAGTAAATTAGTTCTGAAAGACAAATTGGGTGATCCCCCCTGAGCTAACCAATTTCATTATCTATGCGTAGACCTGTACTAAATTTTCAGTGACCAGAAAGCGTTCCAAATGTTTCTCTCCCACCCTTTTATTTATCCAGATGGAGCATAATTTTATGGGAGTATTGTCAATCAATTTCATTCTCCTTAGAACATGGATGAAAAAATATGTCAAATGATTCGATCTATCTCTTGGTCCCCAATATTTAGCCTCTTTAAGAGAAAAATTTATATCCCCTCCTAGGATAATATTTTCTCTTTCCAAGAAGGATTTATGTCCAAGAGCTACCAAAACAAGGGACCTTTCATCGTAAGGACCATATAAGTTTAATAGTGTTACCTC